>VUQS01076392.1:13423-31484 GCA_015108495.1 Heterochromis multidens
GTTTATAAGTAATAATGTTCAACAAAACATTGCTGAGAGAAGATTATGCACAATTCTTGAAGGAATTTATGAGTCATTAATGGAGCTGTCGACTGGGATAACACTTCAAGTAGAAGCTGAAGCACATGGTATGGGGACACCGTACTATTCTACATCTCAAAGAGGAAGGCCAAGGTAAGTTATAAAAATTAAATTCAATTCAATTCAATTTTATTTATATAGCGCCAAATCACAACAAAAGTCGCCTCAAGGCGCTTTGTAGAAAAAAATAAATAAACAAAAACTCCATGTTGGATATAGTAATAACAATAAAAGCAAGTTGCTACAACTTGCTCTTCTGTAGGATCAACTTCCATCTGTTTGCAATTCACCTCCACATCTGTTAACAAGATAAAAAAGCTTCTGAAAATCAAACAACATGACATCTAAACAATTCGGTGTGGAAGCTTTGTTTCTCATATTAAGAGAGACTTCAGACCACTAGACCCTTCTTTGATCTTTCTCTCCGTTTCTTAACACTCTTCTGGCTGCCGTACCTCTTTTTCTTTGCTTCTACTTCAGGTTCGAAATCAGAGTCACCGTCGTTGTTTGGTCTCCTCACAGTCTCATCCTCCTCTTCTTCTTCTTCTTCTTCTTCCTCTTCTGCTGAGTCAAAGGATACATCACTGCCTGACTGCTTGTCCTCACTCTCCTCATCACTGGAGCCTGTTTTCTTTAACTCCTGTACCTTTGATTTTGGCGTTTTTGCATTTGAACGCTGGCCTTTAATTTTCCCTGCTGCATTTCTCCTCGGCCTTCCTCTGGGCCTACCTGTGCTTCTCCTTTTACTTTTCGGCTTCACTGATCTCTCCTTCTGAACCTCTCGTTTTTCTTCTACTCTGTCAAACTCAGAGTCCACGTCGCTCTTGTTCTTGTTACCCTCAGCATCATTTGCCCTTTGAAGTCCAGAGCTGGACGTGTGGCAACGCTGGACGTGACTCTTCAAGCTCACGTTGTGGTTGAAGCATTTGTCACAGAGCTGACACTTGTAAGGCCGCTCCCCGGTGTGCAGGCGCATGTGGGATTTCAGGTGGCTCGTCTGGTTGAAGCCACGCTGGCACACCGAACATTTGTATGGTTTCAGTCCTGTGTGCACAACGGAGTGCCTCCTAAGATGATGTATGTCCTTAAATTCAATCTCACAGACTCCACATTTGAACTCCCTCGAGACTCTGTGCTTTGCCAGGTGGCTCCTGCGTTCTTTACTGGTGGCAAATGTCTTTGGACAGTCAGGACATTTAAAGGGATCTTTTTTATCTTGGTGGGTCTGCTCGTGTTTAAATTTGTCCGCCCTGGTTTTGAAGGTGACATAGCAATATTTGCAAGGATGCTCGTAGGTTTCATCGTGGATTTTGCTATGATTTTTTAGAGAAATCTCAGAAACACACCTTTTTCCACAGATATTGCAGGAATAGGGCTTTATTTTGTGCTCACATGTGTGGGGCTTCAGGATGAGGAAAAAACGTCCACACTCTGTACAGAGCTCATTAATTTCAAGGCCACCCGGGGAATCAAAATCTTCCTCTTTGCCTTCATCCTCGGTTTCCTCCTCAGACTCCTTTGTGAGCTCGTCAGCCAGCAAAAATTCCTCCGCTGGATTCCAATCCCCATCTGAACTCATCCCACCTTTACTGTCTTCCTCTTCGGCATCTGAAGGATCGCTTTTTTCATCACTAAAAGTAACGATCTCAGACAAAACTGCAGTGCTGGGGTTGTCGTCTGTTAGCGCCGCCTGTGAAAGATACAATGACGGCAATGACAACATAGCATTTGTGAAACTTTTCCAAGTCTTTAGAGCACAGAATATTCATGAAAAATGACTAAAAAAGAGATACGAGCAAAGGACACATTATAATTTGTATAAGTGCTTTTTTTAAACTGCAAATCAGCAGACACGGGCAAAGACAGGAAAGAACAAAAGAAAGAGAGACAGTTAGAGAGAGCCACAATTTGTAACTATACCTCACTTTCTGAGGGAATTATTGCTTCTAAGAACCATCACAAATTAAAGGCATGTATGTAATTTCTGCCAATAGGGGTCTCTCAATAAAAAAAAAAGCAGTTTGATTAGATTGTGAAGTAGTGTGGGATCTTGTAAGTTGTTGTTTTCACCATCACTGCTGAAGAATCTGCAATCAAGGGACAACCTCTGACGCCTGAGTAATTAAACTAAGGTGGAAGTGGCAAAAGCTACAGCTCCTATAATGGTTACGTGAAACTGGCTCCAAAAGTGAGTCATTCCCCAGAGTGTCCTATATTAAAATACCCAACTTTTGAAAATTCTAATTAATTTTACACTCTGGTACAAAAAACAGTTTTGGGTCTCTATGGATAGTTTCTCCATTTATAACATCTGTACAGAGGAGAATGTTTTATAACTTATCCATCTGGATACTAGGGGTTAGGGGCATGGCCACTTTGAGTGTGCTGACACAGGCAGCTGTAAACCCGTCAGCGTCTGCTAGGCCTTACCTCTAATAATTGGAGTCATTGAATTGGACCGCTCTCTCTGTGTGTGTGTGTGTCCCCCCCCTTTGGAGCTTTCTTAATGGAACACCTACTATATCCTTTTTGTGAGTGAAACACTACTATTATTTTTAGTCTGTTACATTAGCACTAATTGGCTTACATCCAGTCCTAATATGGTAACCTCTGGCCTCAAAAAATTAACATGGTGGGGGCCAAAACCAAAGGGAGACATCACAGCGGCGAAGTGCTTCTTTTATACAGAATATGGATTATGGATCACAGAGGAGATAAAGTACTGTGGTTTTATTGATTTTTAGTCATCTATATTCACATTGGGTTGTTTCATTCCAGTCAAGTTAGCTAACGTGACACCTCTGCAAACTGACCACTTGAACATTATGTATAAAATATTATGCCGTATTAAACCTGGTACCAATGACAGATTTAGGGTCTGTAGTTAATTTATGCCTTCATGACAGCCCACTATTTTAAATTATATTAGTCTTAAGGACAGGTGGGTGCCTTTTTGTCTCATTGAGCATTTAGTTGTACTAAACGATGCTCTAGTCAGCTGTTCAACTTCTGTGGTAAATACGTTGTTTAAAGACTTTTGTTAGCCAAAATTAGCATCTCATTTAATATCACTAAGAATTATTAATGCAATTTGCTAAGCAGGAAAACAAGCCAAACAATGAGGCACCTAAACCATAGACCACAAGGTAATGGGCGACATTACACTGATTACATCTATATTTTATTTGGTCTATGATATAATGAACACATGTCACATATTAAGCCTTTCGTGAGATAAATATCTTTATCTCTTTTTGAGATGCAACATCTCAAATAATCAGATTTTCTTCAGTATCAAAGAAACTCGGGTTAAGCCTACCAGCTGGGTCTCTGGAGTTCCTTCTGTGCCTCCTGTCAGGTGCCCATCTTCAGTAGTGGGGACACTGGCACTGACCTGACTTTTCCACTGGTTTTTGTAGTCGCACTTAAGGCACCGTTGGTTCAAGATGATGAGTTCCCCATAGGTGACTTTCACCATCTGGAGTTTGCCTCCACACGATGGGCACTTGTGGCCAAACAACTTGAGGAGGCAGTTTTCATTCACCATGTATTTGCCTTTCTGAAGTGCAGGCCTAAAACACAAGTAAGAGTACAAACAGTCGGACCCTGCATGATGTAATATCTTCAAACGCGCTGAGAAAAGTGGAACTTACAATTCCTGGTTTGAATCCGTGTCTGAAGATCCAGGAGTGAGAGCATCTGAAACATCATGGGAACACATCTGAATACAACACTTAGACATACTTTACATTTTTAATGACATGATATGGACAGTTTCTTACCTTTTAAGGTACGTTCTGTTATTTCAGGGGAGGAAGTTGAGCTATTACACAATTCTAGGTCATCACACTGACTAACTGCATCTGTGGTTTTCACAGGCTCCTACACAAAATGAAAAAAACAAAAGCTTGTAGTAAAAAAAAAAAAAAAAAAAAAAAAAAAAAAAAAAAAAAAAAAAAAAAAAAAAAAAAAAAAAAACAAAAAAAAAAGAAGGGGGGGAAAAAAAAAAAAAAAAAAAAAAAAAAAAAAAAAAAAAATATAAAAAAAAAAAAAAAAAAAAAAAAGAAGCTACAAACTGTTAAAAAGCATGCGTTTATGCTTCAGTCGTCCCTAAATTAACATTAATACATGCTTCCAGTTTATTAGGAACATTAGGCTAAAACTACTGCAGTCCAAAATACAATTATGCAATAAAGGTTTCTTCACTGAGGTAACAATGTTCACTTTATGATCAAACTAATTCAGATCTGTCTCTTTACTCAGCTCTAGGATCATTTGGAGGCTACAACTGATATCAAATGAATACCACTGACAGATATTTCTATTATTTTGCCCACACCATTTATTAAAGACCAAGAATACTGCTGTGCATAATTTCAAAGGTTAACACTACTATCCTATTATTTATAATGATCAGACATATGATTCTGTGCCCATCTTTGTCAACTTCAACTTCAACAAAACACAGGAGGAAGGATTTATTGCAGGACTGCTTTAGTTTACTTCACTATTTTACTTCAGTGTTTGCACTGATTTTATATGTGCAGGCTCTGTCATGCACTCACTATAAAATGTGCCTGACACATTGTTGACATACAGTCATGGCAAAAAGAAAGTGCACCTTCTGTCAATTCTAAGGTTTGACATATCAGTACATAATTAAAAAGTAGTTTGTCTTTATCAGGTCTTAGAATCAGGTAAACACAACTTGAGATGAACAACAACACATGACGTTTTGCACCATGTCAATATTAATTCAACAAAAATTAAACTAAAATGCAGAAACAGTGTGTGAAAAACTAAGTACACCCAGTGATTTGTAGTAAATGCTTATTGTATGACTTTCTCAGTGTCTCATGTCGTCGTGGAGGAATTTCAGCCCACTCTTCTTTACAACGTTGCTTCATTTCATTGAAGTTTATGGACATGCATTTATGCACAGCTCTCTTAGGTTCCTACCACAGTATTTCAATCAGTTTGAAGTTTGGACTTTGACTGGTTCATTGCAACACCTTGATTCTTTTCTTTTTCAGCCATTCTGTTGTAGATTGGCTGCTGTGTTTGGGATCATTGTCCTGTTGCATGATCCAATTTTGGCCAAACTTTATAGGTCAGACAGAGGGTCTCATATTTCACTCTAGAATACTTTGGTACTGGTTGTTTTTTGGGGGGTTGTGTGTCTACACCTGATAAGATGTAGAAAAAGTCATGCCTGAGGCTGACCTGGGGAAGACACCACTTCTTGCCTTCATGCTCTCTGGGCTGTAATTTTTAGCTGAGAGTATAAGTAATTTAAAATAAAGCAGAAGTGTCTACACATTCTGGTGTCAGTCTCCACTTAATGTTGCAGCTTTCGAGCCAGGTAATAAAAGGTATACAGAGGAGTTCATGGTCGACTCAATGACTGCAAGGTGCCCAGCTCCTGTGGCTGCAAAACAAGTCCATATCATCACCCCTCCACCACCATGTTGGTATGAGGTGTTTTTGCTGATATGCTGTGTTTGGTTTTCACCAAATGTGGTGCTGTGGATTATGGTCAAACATCTCCACTTTGCTCTCATCTGTCCAAAGGACACTGTTCCAGAAGTCTTATAGTTTGTTCAGATGCAACTTTGCAAACCTAAGCTTTGCTGCCATGTTCTGTCTTGAATGTTTTCCACTTCTCTCACTATAAATTCATGGACTTACAGTATAACCCTTCCCAGATTGATGAGCAGCAACAATTGTCTCTCTAAGATCATTGCTGATGTCTTTCCTCCTTGGCATTGTGTTAACACACACCTGAATGCTCCAGACCAGCAAACTGCCAAAACTTCTGCTTTTATAGGTGCGCTCACACTTGCTGATGATCAGTAAATCAAGTACATTTGATTAGAGAGCACCTGGCTGCTGCTTACCCTCTTAATTCCTATAGAAGCAGTAAGGGTGTACTTATTTTTTTCACACACTGCTTCTGTATTTTGGCTCAATTTTTGTTAAATAAAAAAAATAGCACAGTATAATATGACATATTGTACTTAACTAACTTTAAGACTTGCTTAGGACCAAATTATTTTTATTATGTCATGATACATAAAACCTTAGAATTAAAAGAGGGAGTACTTTCTTTTTACCGAGACTTAAAGCAGCTGGATAGCGCTGTCTCACAGGTCAGGCAGCACAGATAAAACAAGTGGTCCAGGATTACTGACACTAACAGTACAGCAAGAATACATTTTCCAGTTATAATAAATAAATTTACATGGAATAACCATACAATAATCATACTTGCATATCTTGTATTGTTACTGTGACACTGTTTAAACTTTATACATGAATAACGAAAGCAATGTTTGCGTCATTTTAACCAAGTTCTATGTCTTTATAATTGATTCATCTGAATATAAACAACTACTGTTGTAATCAGACAAAGACTGAACTATAATGATTGTATATTGTATGACATGTAGTTTTTTTAGGACTGCAGTCAAGCCAGCCCCCCACGTTGTTTTGCGTTGTGTGTATACTAGTTATTACGGTAAGGGAAACTGAGAACAGATTTCAAAGTAAAACCGATCTTCAAGTGAATTTGATTTCAACAACCAACACATCTAGACCGTCATTAATGATATAACAAATATTGAAATACATAACACAAAAATTGATGTGAAAAAAATCGAACTGCAGATAACAGAAATATTTAAATATGATAAAGTTGCAAATAACCACACTTCAAATTACGATTTAAAAATTCATTCATTCATTTAAAAATGAACTTTTGTTTGCAGACTACTTTCCCTTTAGATCAACAGTATCCACACACTGTCTCTTCAGTGTTACCCACTTAATATCAAGTCGGTCTGATGTTGGATTTCAAAGTACAAGCCCTCAGAAATGTCTTATATGAGCTATTTTTGTCAGAACTTAGAATTTTATTATTACTATTATAAGGAAACTTACCGTTTCCACAGACTAATTTCACTTTAGATCAACAGCATACATAAAAGCAGTTTCAAAAGGCTATTAATTTGAAATACAACATCAGACAGATTTGATATTGACCAAGTAACACTGTGAGAGTGTATGCAGTTGATCTAGAGTGAAAATAGTTAATAGCATTCTGAACTGAGCCCAAAAAAAAAAAAAAAAAAAAAAAAAAAAAAAAAAAAAAACATGAAGAGGAGAGAGCTCCTTCTACATTCTCTGGCATCCCTCGCTACCTCCCTGTTGTCCTGTTTCTGCATCCGTCTGGTTGAAGTAAGCCGATGTTTCCATTTCGGAACGTGTCTCCCTTCACTTGTCTTCGTCAGCCAAGTCTTTAGCCCACGCTGTGTGAAAGAGGGTGCCTGCCAACACGTTCTAACACACACAGTTACATCTGTAGCGTGCTAAGCCGGCAGGGAATTAGAGCCTAAACTGTAGGGCATTGTATCACAACACAAGGTATTTGTGAGAATAAATACAGCTAAAACAGCATCCACCTTTAAAAGCATATTTAAAATGTGATAATGATGCAATAGGATGCAAGAATGAAGCATGCCGTTTTCTTTTTAATGCACATTTGATGGTTGCATTTATGGATATTCTATTAAAAACATCTAAAGTAAAGACAGACTGGGTTTGAACTTCATCAGTCACGCAAGCTACTGCTAAGAATGCACACACCCCCTTTGGATTTTTGTTTTTTTACTTTTCTGAGAACGACTGGCTCAACTTGGACTGACTGGCTCACAGTTAAGCTGCTACTGCGGATGAGGGCCAACAATGATGGTGGTGGCAGAAGGAGAGGAGGACAGTGGTTTGGTTGGTTTGCCAGTTGTAGGAGCAGGCAGCTGAGACTAAACGGCAATAATGGCCTAACGAGAAGAGATCTTGAGAGCCAAACCAGACGGAATAGCCACAGCCGTGTGCCTTCCTGGCTCTCTCAATTCTTTGTTAGCCAAATACAGACACAGATTTACTCAAAAAAATAAATGAAGATAAAATGTTGGGTGTGAATTTGAAATGAGAGTAAAGGATGTGTCAATTTTGCCTTTTCTCCCCATGTTTTATTACACATTCAGTGAATATTATCTCCGGCTTTCTCTTTTTCTCTGTGTGTGTGCCTTTCTGTTGTTTTCATCCCCTCCCTACGTCCTCTCCCTCTACCCAAACTCCTTGTCTAATTGATATTCAGCACATTTGGTGACTAAGGTTTTTCTTCTTCCCTTCTGCACTGAGGGCTTAACTTTAATGAAAGGGGAGAGGTTGATTACATATGGGGAGCAAAAACTAGGCCTCCATCTCCAGGGAGAAGTGTAGTAGATGAAATGCTGTGTTGAGTTTTAGTTCACAATGAAAACAGAGAAAAAGGGAACTGGGGTTAGGGGAGTGTGCGCATCAATATGTCCTTGGAAGTCAAACTTCCCATTGTGTTCAAGTGTCAGGAATCAAGGACATGGAAAAAGGGACAAAAAATATATATATAGTTGGTGCTGGCATTTTAGAGGATTTAGGCAGGTGCTACTGATACAAGGACACACTAAAACATGCATGCACACTCACACCTCTCAGCATGTGCAGCACCAATTTGTGGGGTTGCAGCACTACTGTGATGAATAACCTATATCTTTGACTATAGCAATAAGAAGTGATTGGACAGAGGTGTTGCTGGCTGCTGCCTTGCTGGAAGACAATTTCCACACAGAAACACATGGTATTCCCAATGCTTTTACCTGTTTGTTTACAGGTTGATGACAGGGTTTTATATTATTATACTTGCTAATATTAAAACTTATGAGTTACACCAACTCAGCTGGAAACCATAAGGTTGTGACACAGAACTATATATTTCACTGTTCCTGGAGGAAACACAATGACATGTGATAATGAAAACTGTTTGTTTTATTACACTCAGTTTCTTTCAGTTATATGTACTAATAAAAATGGAAAGTTTCCTTGTATGGAGTGTTAAAAATGCTCAAGTATTCGAAAGGCGGGCAAAATTTAGAGGAAAAAATAGAGAGAAGAATGCCACTCATAATGGGTCTAGGCAGCAAAGACAGACGAGACATTAGAGATGTGTATTCAGAATGCTTTCAAATCACTTCCCTTTTTGCATGCTTCTCTAAGCTGTAGATTTTAATACTAAAATAGACAGTTTTGTCCATTGTTTCTGACTCCAAATTATGCATCCAGTTTGCTTTAATTATACTTCAAATGTATCTAGAACTTGATTCCTGTGACCAAATTAATTCACTGAAAACACAATTTTTTTTTTTTTTTTTTTTTAAAAAGGCACACAGCTCCCACAATTCACACTGGATATATGGGCAAAAACAACCCATGAATTCAAAGGAACCCTCAGTAGACCTCTGTTACATGACTGTGGCAAGACATAGATCATGGATGGTAGAACCTTAAAACCACCAAGACTCTTTGTAGAGTTGCCTTTTTTTTTTTAAACCCAGCAAGAAGGGTGAGTATGTAAGGTCAAGGAGGTCACAAAGAATTCAACACTCATGCTAACGGAGCTTTAGAAGTCCTCTGCAGAGATGAGACAATCTGCCAGAAGGACAGCCATCTCAGCAACACTTCATCAATCAGGCCTTTATGGTAGAGTAGCTGGACAAAAGCCACTCTTATGTAAAAGGCATATGACTTGAAGACACCAAGCTTTATCTATGACATTGACCTAGTTAATAAGATCTCTTTAGTGAAGCATTAGTTATTTTAGCATCATGCTACAGGGGTCCTTCTCACCGGCAGTGAAAGTGATCTGAGTTGAGAGAACAATAAATCCAGCCACAACAGTGCTGGAGTACCTTCAGGCAACTCTCTCACTGTCCTTGAATGGCCCAGCCCAAGACCAGATTTAAACCTCATAATCACTAACATCTGTGGAGGAAACCTGAAGATTACAATACACTTTGCTTCCAGTGTAAATGAACTGTTAAAGAGAATGGGATAACCTGCCCAAATCCACCTGTGTAAAGTTTGGACTGCAGACTTCCCAAGAAGGCCTTAATCTCCATTTACTATGAAATCTGTCGTCTGCAAGGTGGTCTGAATACTTCAGTTTTGTCCTTTTTAATATGCAAAAACTTGTTTTCATTGAGTTACGGGATGCAGACTCATGTGCAAAATGGCAAATTTATCTATTTCAAATTAACTCTATGACAAAATTGTGCAAAAAGTGACAGTATCAGAATATGGACCACATTGCACGCAACCAGACACAACAAACCACAACTAATACTCAAAAACCTTCATTCTCAACAAATTCTGCCCCTTTCCTTAAAAACAAGGAGTGCCTCTAACTGCATACTGGTAATTAAAATTCTATGTGCAGCTGGGGGGAAAAGCACCCATAAGCTTTTGGGAAGGCTGGTGTAACAGATAAAAATCCTCATATTAAGCTCTGTGTTGGGGATGGGAAAAAAAAGGGTTGGGAGAGTAGTTTAGACAAAAGGAAAAGACTGGGGATAGGTGTGCAAGATGTTGTCTCTCTTTATGTGCTGCATCCATCTTTTTCATCTCTCCCCCAGCATTCCTCTCAGTCTCACACCCTTTTTCCATCTCATTTATTTACTCTCTCAATCTCACTTTCCATCTCTCCTGCCATTGTGTGTATGAAGTAGTTTCACTACCTGAGATGCACTTCGATGTCTTGATGTCAGACAGACAGACAGACAGACCCAGGGACCCTTTTAAAGATGTTTACACTGGCATCTGTCGAATGGGCAAGTCGGCGTAATCTAAATCGCAACTCACTTACACCACCACACCTACATTAAAGGGTGTATGTGTGCCTTTGTGTGTCTGTGAGATGAGTGGGAGGAGAAGCTAAGCAATATAAGAATGTACAAATAAACCAAAACAAACAGGTGCTGCTCAAGGAAGGTGATGTTTGCAAGAGACTTAATGCGTGCGGTGGCTAACAGAAGCTTCTAAAACACAAACACAATATACCAGCATGCACGCAGTAAAAGAATGTCTCATTGATGTATGTCTCTCATTCACGTGCATTTTTCCACCTCAGTTTACCTGTAATCTCATCAGGGTTGAATACACCCACATACATGCAAACAAACAACCCACTCAACAGTACACTATTGCATCTGCAGTCTCAGGAGTCCCCTTGCACTTGAGCTAAAGCTATGAGATGCAGCCTAGCCAAGCCCTTCCTGCCTGACTGCCTGCTAGCATTTACTGCAGGGAGGGGAGAGAATGACCCAGTTGTGTGTTGTATTCTCTGCAGAGAGAGAGAGAGAGAGAGAGAGAGAGAGAGAGAGAGAGAGAGAAAAGGAAAGAAAGAAGAGGTTGAGGAAAGGAAAAGGTGCGCAGGGGCACAGACTACCCCAAAAGACCTACGGTGAGCAATGATTGGCTACAGGCATGCAGGGAAGGAAGCAGTGAGAGAAGGAAGAGAGATAGAGGGCTCACCTGCAGTGATGTGTCCTCTATAGCAACACAGATCCAGCCATACATCACAGAAATATGAAGAGAAAGGAATATTGGTGAAAAAAGGATAGAGATTTAGAAGTCAGGGGGGGGTTATTTAGCTTCCAAGCATCCAAAGGATATGCGTTACTGTAGAACTATGAGTGCTACATGTCACAAACTACCACTAATAGAAAATGAAGGGAAAGACTGATCATCCATCAATAATTTCCAGACAATTAATTACATGCAAAATGATGCAAGCCTGTGTAAAGCTAAATTAAAAAGACATACTCAACATGAAGAACATCTGATTGCATTTTAATGAAATGAACTAATCCTTGATCATCAGGAACTTCAGTTACGGCTGGTTTTGACAGGAAAATTCGATTATAAAAAGTGGAGTTGCAGTTTTTTTTTTTTCTGCCTCTATTCTTTGTACGGTTTAAATGCTGTTCTTGGGTACAAGAGCATAAATTTGCGGTATGGGAGGCGCTGATGGGAAATTACACTCTGGCCCTGCCAGGATTACTGCTAGCCATCTATCCACTGAGCTGAACAGGAACACCATGTATGATTAGTTGCTAGACATTGTATTGATTTTCTACTTCTGGAGCACAAATTAACTATGGCCATGAAATGATTTGACACACAGGCTAATACTTATGCATAAAGCAAAACTGAATAAGAAATTATACACTTCAATTTTGGTGGAGTGTAGCAACTGTACTTTTTTTTTCTGTGCTATTCAAGTAAATATGAATCACCTTGAAGAATCATTCATTAGTCCATACTTTCACAGTCTGCTACACAAACATAATTAATGCCAATTCAAAGGCTGCTTCCTATGCACTGAAAAAAAGTTCTTCAGAGTGGTGATAGCTGGTGATTCCTATCTTTTCAGCCACTGCTGACATGAGTAGAAGTGTGTGCCTGTGTAGGTGTGTTTGTATGTGTGTTAGAGGCAGCTATGCTTGGAGTATTTCTCTGTGGTTACCTGCTTAATGATCAATCAGCGGAAGAGAGAGGTGCAGAGAGAGAAAGCTTGGACATAATTATATACCCCTGTGGTAGCTTGACACAGACTTGGTATATGGCCGAAGAATGTTAACAGAGATGCTAATTAACTGCCTGAGCAAATATAGGCTCTCAGAGAGAGGTCGATAGAAAAGCTTATCTTCTATCATCTGGATGTCTGTGTGACAGAGTGAATAAAATGTAATTATTTTAATTATGCTTAGAGTGTTTGTAGGTTAGAATCCAGATGTTTTCCCATAATATTTTAGTTTCTTCTTTGCTTTCTTACAACTTTCTGTTTCAGTGCATGTTTCATGCTTACTATGCATATAAGTACATGCATGTGTTTGTGTGGCATGGAAATCTGTCTACAGGATATTTGTGGATTCAACAGCAAAATCATTTGGACTTTCTGTCTGTCACAAAGCTGGATCACCTTTAAACTGGCTACCAAAGGCAGGGTCAGTCCACCTCCCAATAAATTCAATTTTCAATTCAATCAAATTTTATTTATATAGCGCCAAATCACAACAACAGTTGCCTCAAGGTGACTGTTGTTGGTTCTTTGTCCCTTGCTTCCCGTGGATTTCCTTCAATACATCAAACAGCAAACCCTTCAACTTGAATTTTATTTGGTGGAAGAAGACAAAGAACCAGGTAGGGTCTGTGGTGAATGAATTGAGGGGTGTGAGTTCGTGTGGCCAAAATAACAATGCACTATGTGCCGGCACCACAATCAGGAAGTTTCTGCTGAATGTTTTCCCTCAAGTAGTTCAGGAGGTTACAGTAGAACTTCATGTTGACAGTCTGGCCTTGGGGGACGAATTCATGGCGCACAACCATATAAATGATGAAAAAAAAAAATGATAAGAATGACCCTGGTAGTGCTGATGACCTGATACACCACCTTTGGGCTTAAACACTGTTGATACTTCCCAGTGTAAACTGCTTTTTTAAAAACTGCTCAGCTATCATCACCAATATGATTCTTGACATGAAAATCAGGTCAGACTGTCAAAGAAGTTGATGTTTTCAGGTTTGACATCATGTTGGAATTGCAGATGTGCATAATAATGTGGTCAGAACCACATGACTATGAGCAAGACTTCTATTGAGCAAACAAAAAGCAACTGAGCTGAAAATGGTTCAGAGGTGCACAAGGAAATAACCTTGAAGGGAAGATTGGCAAGATTTAAATCAGGCATGCTTTTCAAAAATATCATCATTCTTATCTTATAGACTTCATGTTATAATTTTTGTTACAATTTTAAAGTTGTATAGATTTTTTTTTCCAGAAGGCTCTAGGGGTGTAAAATAGTAAAATTTAATACTTAACTCTTATTGTATATTGTTTACAGTTTTTTGTCTTGACATGTTGATGTTTAAAATGATAGGTTGAAGATTGGTTACTCCAGGATTAACCAACCATCAGTGTTAGTGACGGCGCTTAACCGTAAAAAAGGTTTGACTAAGTTTAGAATGCTTCATAATACAAGCCCCATGACTGCCTGGCAAAGCCATCCGAGTGAGCAGCTTGTAAACACACACAAGCTGCCAGCTTTTCTCACTGGACAGTCACACAACATGTTAATTAGAATAGAGGGTGAAGGAAAAGAGAGAGGAAGGAAGCACAGAATGATAGACATAAAAGCACAGGGAAAAAGAAGAATGAGAGAAAAAAAAATTTCTGCAAGTGTTTTTGTTTGTTGGGATTCACCTGCCATCTTCCTTCTATTTGAAGTTTCTTAAAGCCATCTTAACACAGCTGAAATGGCATTACCCAGTATCTGAGACACTAATGAACAAGCTCCATGTATATTTACTACAAGGAAACCCAAATTAGGCATCCACCAGATTCACAAAGTTAACTCTCAGTTTTCAAGTTGCTCATTAATAACTGTAATGTTCAGAAGGTATTTGCTTGCATTAGAGGCAGTGCTAGCCAAAATTCATGTCATGTCCACACATCATAAATTTAACAGTCAAAAGAGAAAGACCCTTGCAGCGTTTTACTCCACACCAGGGGAAATATATTCAAACACACACAAAATATGACAAGAAAATAATTTAAACTGACAAAACAAAGGTCTTCCCAAGGTCTAAAAATTCTGACATTTTCTCCTCAAGTACTAGATTAACAATCCTGTAAGGAAATTAATAAACATCAGGCATAAATTATACATGGGATCAAAGCATAGACTCCAGATTCCTTGGCAGCCCTTTGATTTGTTTATGTCCCCAGACCCTTACTTGTCCTTCTAAATAGGTAACCTCATTTTAACCCTGAGCCAACAACATGTCAGGGTCAGATAAAGTTCAAACTGTCAGGAAACACAGATCAGACTGAAGTTTGCCACCCTCTAACTTCTCTACTTGCTCAAGCCATTCAAATGCGCATACACACTGTGGAGAATAGCCACTCAAATCACTCATAGCTCAATATGCTGCCACATACTCACAAGAGTGAAATGAACATCAAACTATTTCACCACTCTCACCCTCTCATTTTACCCTTTCTCAATATTCTCTCCATCTCTGTAGCTTTCATCTTTTATTCTTGCCTGCCAATTTTGCCCTCTACACTCTTTCAGTCTCTCACTGCTGAGCTCTGCTTTCTGTTGCTGTTCACCCACTCTTCCTCCTTCTCGTTTCAGAGAAGATCTGTGTAAATAAAAAAAATAACATCTGAGCAAGCCTTGTATCTGCATATTAATTCAATTTCAGCTGAAGGTTGGAAAGCATTAAGTATACCCATAATATAACATCTAGCTCGATATTCCGAGATAGTTAAATGACTAAGAGTTGTTATAGCAAATCATTAAGTTAGAGCAATATAAACAACAGTCTGCAACACCACATGGGCCATTCATAGCTGGGGGCTCACCTTTGTGATACCTCCAGCTGGAGCTTAAAGCCACCGAGTGGTTCTGATTTGTAGCATGTGTGTGTATGTGTGTGCAAACATAGTGATTTCAACCCGCAGTGAAGCAGCTGGTTACCAAGGTTTGGTTATGTGTGTGTATATGCATGTGTGCTCAGCCTGGCTCGGTTCTTGACAGCTCATCAATTATAAAGAAACCTTGGAAAGAAGGGATAAGGCCATACTACAGCAATGGCATCTATAAATACACCCCTGAATGACACAAGTAACGTGAACAGCTATTTTTGCATACAATCACACACACACAAAGGCTGGCAGCCAAGTACACTGAATGCACAAGCAATGTCATCCACTATAGCAGGGCACTTTGTGTGTCTGTTGAGTCAGGCCACTGCTGACTCTGCTTACCTGAGCGCCATGAGATACTGTGTCAAAATCAAAGGAGAAATTGCTTTCCTAACTAAACACCTAACCCATTTGCACACATCAACTCTGGTTGATGTGTGAAGAATCAGGTTCAAGCATTGTCTGAAGTTGAACTCTCTCACATGAAGCACACAATAGGAGAAGCTCTGCGTCAGATGTATTCTTATTATTGGTAAGGCTAGGGGTCTCAGCTCAGTAGAAGGAGGCAGGCACATGAAACCCCCCTCCTCCATCACAGGTATTGTACAAGCTGGAACACCAAGCTACAGTTAGTGTCCGATCTGACTGATTCAGACATTTTGTTCTCACCTACAGCTCTGCTGGATAAGTTCTAGCTTACCCATTCTGTGCTGGATTATTTAGCCCTCTGTTTAGCTCTCCATCCAGCCTTCTGCTACTCTCTCACTCTTACCATGTGTTATACATTCAAAATCCCAGAAATATCTCTCTGTCCAGATCTCTTCATGTGTCTTTTCTGTTTCACCATTATGCATTCATTTAACTTATCATAATTTCAAGTTTCATTCTCCCCACCATTCAAAGTTGGAGAACTTCAGTGTGTGGTTCTCTACCTGGTAAAAGCAGATTTTACTTTAATTAATCATGAAAAAGGCCAAGGAGTCTACTAAATTTCAAATAAAACAAGCCAAGTTGGAGTTGATTGAAGTGGCTGATACCTCCACATGAATCACATTCATGCAACTTTACATTTACTCAACATTATTTTCCCTTGTTAATCTCAAAGAACCACTGCCTTAAACTATTTTTAATTTCCCTCCAATTCTACTTTTCCTCCCCCCATCTTCCCCTCCTCTGTCCAACACGACCTCATATCCATCCCCAAGTGAAAGCTAAGGCTTCCTTAGTGAATACAACATGGATTCTGCCTTCTGCCCATTCAGACCGCCTGGCTACTGAATGAGGTTTTTTGTCGTGGCACACGAGGCAATCACTGCCTTCTGATCCTCTTCCCAGGCCACTAATGGACTTTACTTCTCATTAGCTCCCATGATTTTCTGCACACAATTGACCAATATATAGAGAGAGCCTCATATACAAATATGAAATGCACACTATTAACCAACCCCGTAACTGTAGAGAAGGATTGGGAATTGGGATGGAGGCCTAAGTAAACCTTGTCCACCAAGCACTTAGCAGAAGATGATGTATGGAGAAACAACTGGCTGGGAACAATGGTGCACTAAAAGAGCAGAGAAACTAAGCATAAGGTGAAGGAGGGTGCTAGATGTTGTTCCTTTAGCAGAGTAACAGACAGCAGTTAATACAGCGAGACGAAAACACCAACACTCTAATAACGTGTTCAATCAGCCTTATAGCCATGAGGTGGACAGCGATGTCATCAAATACCAGCCCGCTGTCATCAGATCAGGTTATCCTAATGTTCACTCCGTTTGTTGTATCAGCATAATATTTACACTGTGTGTGCTATACTGTGAGCTTCCCTGGGAATTAAACACCGAATGAATCACAACACACTCTCGGATACGTGCATGTGTGTTTTCCCTCCACCCTATACATTTAATTCCGCGCATGTGAAACAGCTTGTGCTACCATGGCAACACATGTCTGAGCTTTGCAAGCTAGTGTGGAAGCAGCAACACACACACACACACACAAAACCCAGGCAACTAGGCAAGACTGCTGTGGAATACTTAAAAGTAGGAGAGCATTGACATTCTGGGAATACTTGCTGAACACTGCAGCAGTTTAGACCACTGCCCAGGAATGAATGGACAACTGGGTGGGGTTGTAATGGCTACTGGCCAAGGTGATAATAGTTGTGTCTGTGTGCGAGTGTGCAGGCCTGTGTTCTGTGTTTATAGCATAACACGGGGTGGGGAGGGGGATCTTAATGATAAACCACTGTCTACACACATGCACGCGATGCCTACCCAGTCCTAAAGCATATTTCATCATTAACTTTAAGCAGTTAATCCTCTGCTCCACTGACCACGGCTCAGCTCAGCCCATTTCAATAATCTGCATCTGGGGCTAACCAACCTATCATGCACACAGGCACAGACAAGCGCATACACACTTGCAAAACAAAGACACAATCAACCCACAAAACATATGGGACTGGTCCGGCACAATAAATATCTCAAGAAAAAGCTCTCACACCGGCACACATCTATCTATACACAATCTATTGTGCTGACAGAAAATCCAGTTAGAAAAAAAAAAAAAAAAAAAAAAAAATAAATATATAAAAAAAAAAACAAAAAATAGAGATAA
>VUQS01076392.1:31504-44358 GCA_015108495.1 Heterochromis multidens
CTGTTCATTTATTAGACAGGGACTACCATAGACAGATAGGGAAGGGGAAAAAAATCCTATTGCTGGAGAGAGGGGTAATGAGACAATCAAGTCAGAGCAGGCTGTATGGAGCTTGAACAGAAATTGACAGGGGTTGAGTCAAAAGTGAGAGTTTGACCTTTCCTTTTCCAACAACAAACATTAACCATTCAGTGTTGAAATTGACCTGTTTTTTGCTCATGCCATCTCCCCTGACAACTTTAAATGACAGATCTCCCTGTCTCTATGTAACTCCTCTCCTTCAAGAAGCTATAGCTTTGTAAACTATCATTTATTCTCCATCTCCCAACCCTCCCTTTTCATTTTCTTGCTACCTCATCAACCAAATTCTTCCTGGATCTTTTTTGTTGTTTTCTCTGGGTCTTCCCACCACTCTTTTCTCCCCTTTTCTCTGTCTGACTGGGACAGATTGGAATGTAGAGGCAGAGAAAAGAGTGCTAGCTGCCTTTTTCCAAATACTGAGAAATGTTTCGATTGAACCATGCGTGTGTCTGCTATCTAGGACAGAGAAAACCATTTGCGATGAGCTTTTCCAACCATTGCATGTACTGCCTCACTCATTTTTCTGTTACTTTCTATGTCAAGTTCAAGGTTAGCTGCTCATTGTATTGAGTGCCAATGCTCCCCCATCGGGATGGACAGAGGGGAGATGCATTAGCACCTCGGCAGGTGGCCTTCAATCTCATCTCTTGACTCTTTTTTCCCTCCACACTTCCTTCTTGTCCCCTAGTCCACCTCTCGAACCATGACCCCATGGGGATACCTGGCAGGCCTTCGTCCAGTAGTGTGTACATGGACTGTTGTGTGTGGATGCAGGTGTTCACTGATGCATGCATGTATGTTTATCCCAATTCATACAATAATGTGTAACGTGTGAGTATCATGCATTTCTGTCCACACCAATGTGCACCTCTTATGTGTAGTATGGCCATATGACCATGAACTAAACCAAAGCCTACAGGGGGTTAAGGTTTTCCCCTTGACCTGCTGGTGTGTACTGACCTGCAGTAAATGGGTTTAAACCTTACCCGAACCACAGCCTTTTATCTCCATCACATCTCCATCTCCTTCTTAAGCCACAGGCCAATGAGCACACAAACTAACCGACAGACTGGCTGACTGAAGCCATATGGTCCATTCACTTCCAGTAGCAGGAGGTAGCCATCAAAGAGCTTTCACAGCAATTCAATTCAGGACATACAGAAGGAGTGAGAGAGATGAAGGGGAAAGGAAGAGGGAAATTATCAGGAGGAGGGCAAGCAGAGGTGGTGATAGGGAGTGGAAGCAAAGAAATGAGGAGAAAGCAGTTGCAAGTGAAGAGTAGAGAGGAAATGTAATTAAAAAGCGAAATGATATGGAGAAGGCACAGAGATGTACCGATCATATAAGCCACGTGTGATCTAACAGTTTTAAGCTTTGTTTGAGATAGTAAAAACTAAGCATGGCTGTAGTTGTGGGCATATACAAAATCCCACTGATTAACAGTACTGCTTTCTATATGATAGCATAATGGTATTATGGAAGTTCACTTACTCTAGAGTGTGTCAAAACAGACTTTATACAATACAGCCAATGAGCATTAAAAGGCATCTAAGGCAAGGGTTGATTTGTGTGAATGTGCTTTAATGTGTGTGCCCTTTACAAGCATAGTTAACGTATATGGATGGAACATGAGTGTGAAGTGAGAAATTCTAGCTGGTCCTTAAATCTTGAAAGAACTGCTCCAGAGAAAAGAGAGTCAAACTGGCAAAACACTGGCAAACCTTACTTTCCAGACTTACCTAATAATCTGTACACCTGCAACTGATCTCCATTTTAGGTTGAAGTTAAGGTAAAGCTGGGTTAAGTATGCATTGTCTTAGTTCAGGAGGAGTTCAAGGGCTTGATAATAAATTATGCTAATGACAATCTAATCAGTTCAGCCATGTCATAACCACGTCTGTAGTCAGATCCACAAGCCCCACATTATACTAGCAAAATTTTACCCTAACTTCCATTACATTAAAGTATTTCACAGGCAAATTTAAATTTAATTCACTCAGCCTCCTGCCCAGCTCAACTTCATGATGTCATAAACGTGAGCCTGTAAACACTAACATTTAGCTCACTGAAACACCACTCCATTAAACCTGATCCACTCTCTTTTACCGTAAATGCTTATATTTACTCTGGGTGATGTGTTAGTCACAAAATCATAAATAACAGTGAAAAAAAAAAAAACTGTGTGAAAGACAGTCGGTGAGTGAATACCAGAGGAAGGGGGAGGGGGGGCTAAGGGGTGGAACAAGTGAGATGGGGGAGTGTGTATAAATCAACATCCATTAGCCGAGGGGTTATAAAGTCACTGATGAAGGAGGTGGACTGAAGCTCAGACTTTTTATTGTCTTGTTGTTGTCTTTTATTGCCTGTGATATCATCTAATGGTATACCGTTAATGACAGGGGAGGGGAAGCATATACATGGGAGGGGAGGATGGGGCTGTAATAGCCCTATGTGTGTACGACTGTGTTGACACAGAGTATTGATCACCTTTGTATGTAATTCTATGAAGGTTCTTTGCCTGAATATAATACATCTCCACAGTCTGACCTTAAGTCATGTAGGAGTGTGAAACGAAACAATGCCAAAAACCCTGCAGACTGGATTCATATAGAAATGTAGTGGAAACAATGAATATAATATAAACAATCACAAGGAAAAACCAGCACTCATTTTGCCTGTGTATCAGTAGAAGACCTTTCAGCATTGGGTGCTTGTTCTGACCTCAGTAGTATCTTTGTTTTCTCTCTTTTTCAGCCCTCTACCGGTAATTGACATCACACAAACTCTTTTCCTCCTTTTACGGCATTCATTTCTGGAATATAGCTCATCTCTGTTCAGTCTATCACCACCACCACCCCCCGCTCAACTTTACTTTGCTTCCCTCACTCATCTCATCCTCTCCTTCCCCAGACCTTTAAGACTCACTGGCCTAACCGCCCCCTAGAATTAGTCTCAGTCATGGCTCTATAATACATATATATATATATGTGTGTGTGTGTGTGTGTGTGTGAATGTGTGAGAAAGTACGGTAAAAGTACAGGTTGCTACCAAGTTCTATCACACCTAGCAGCAGTGCATCATCCCATTAGCTCTGAAAAGGGCTACCACACGCAGGAGGGCACAGGGACATGAAGGGAGTCTAAGGTGGAGCCACAACACTCCAAAGCCCAGCTTATCCAGTGCTGTTTAACTCTGAGGAGACAAATCTTGTTGAGCTAAGGGCTCTGCTGTCACACAGAGTGTGACATGTTTCTCAAGACAAACAGTTATAGTTACAAAGGTGCTCACAAATGCTATGGTTAACCTTACATCTGAAAAAAGAATTCCATAGATTTTTAGAGAATATTTTTGTACCCTAAGATGATTACTAAAATATTAAATTACTATACACACACGCAGATGTGAAAAAGCTAAATCATAAAGGACAAGGGTGACTCATAGTTCGTTTCATCAACAGACTGTGAATTTGCCTAAATTACTTAATAAATGATGTATTTCATTTTATTCTGATGACTTAATTTGCCTCAAGGAAGAGTTAAAAAAAAACTTCATCCAATCAATTCTGCAACATGCTGATCTGAGCTGTCTAGCAACTTCTGCAAGATGCTGATGTGTGCTACAATCGGCCCCCAGGGCTCTGGATTTTATAAAAGTCCAAAGCGAGGGAAAAGTACAGCGGATACCACTGATACAGGCGAATTAGAGTGTATGTGTGATATATGGTGCAGTGGATGAGGAGGATGTTGAGAGATACCAGATAGGCTTTACTGCAGGAATAAACCCCCAAAGGGGTTCTCCTGATCCCCTTTCCTCAAATCACACACACACAAACACACACCGCACTCAGTTCCTCACTACAGTAAAGTACACACACGTCCTCCATCCAGTCTCCCACTGTTTCATGTACACACATACACACAAACACACACACTGCAAATACAGCCTAGTCAGCTGATTTGCCTGAAAGTCAATCTGCCTTCTTACTACTATCCTTCCTCCAATCCAGTAGTCCCCAATTCCCAGCCCTTACTCCACATTCTAACTGAGAGAAAACAAATCTCTGCCTCTATCAATTCAACCATCTCTGCCATCTTTCAACCTATATTTCTCTTCCTTACCTTCTTGACTTGACCACTTTTTGTTCCCACGAAGACCAGTGAGTGGTTCTTGTAGACGTAGGCAATGACAGAGGTCATTTTGTCAACGGCATCAGAAAAGAGAGGCTTGCCTCTCACCATCTCAGACACGCCCAATGGTGCATTCATGTCGAGGCCACAAAAGTCGTCGTCAATGGTCAAGAGCTGCAAGGAAAAGAACAATTAGTACAACAGAAATTAGATAATGTTTACCCCATAAAAACTAAAATGGGACTGCATGAGGTGCTGCTCAGGCAAACACCTATGAAATCTTGATGTTTGTGAAAACAAAAATATGACATCTAACTGTAAAGGGTATTCCTATAAGGGACATGAGTAGGGTGGAGGAATATTTTGCATTTGACAATGGTTGACCATCGGCTGGCCCACACGCAAGATACAGCAAATATGGGAAAAAAGTAAAAAAGAGAAAGATGGAAGAAGACTGCAGTCAGCCTCAAGTTCTATAATAGTGCCAGAGGCTGCTCTGTCAGGCACAATTCCCTACCGTCCACCCAATGCAACAGCAACTGTAGAAATGCCTGTGCAGCAAGATATCCAATGTGACATGATTCAACGTGAACTGAGTTTTTTTTTTTTTTTTTTTTAAAAGTAGTGCTGCATTATCACAAGGCTCTGAGGCAAAACACTGCAATGCATTTAAATATATATAAAAACTGATATAGAGTAGGGAGAACTACAACTCTAGATGAGGTTCATCTGTTATGCTTTCAGTGTAGACATGCTGCTGTGATTTTGTAGTTATGTGTAGATAGGTGTGCTTCAGGTCCTATGCCTCTCTACACTTTGTTTGCATGCATGTGTTTAATCCTGTCAGCTGGTATATTTTCTCCAGTCACAGCGGACAGAATGACTTATAGGTTTTGATAAGAGAACAGTGGTGCTGTGGATTGGTCATTATTCGGAGTGCATGGATTGAAACATTTGGTTTCAGTTTAGGACTGAAGCAGGCACTGCTTGATTAATCGCTCTGTGATGTCGTGGGTTGCTGCAGGGTGAAATGCCAATGCACACGATACCACCTTCCTTAAAAAGAAAAGAAATTATCAAAACCATCAGTAAATTTATTTGGTCGTGAAATCCACACTTTACTGTACTGAAAAGAAATCCCAGAAGGTCACCCTTTAATTGTGCAAACAGATGAATTTTTTTGACACCACTGTCCTCACCAGAGCAAACAAAGATGTCAGGCAATGCCTTATAGTCAATCCAGACTAGTTGTACACTTGTCACTGTATAGTTGGCGGTTTCAAAACTATTTTATAATGAATCCAAAGGTAGGAGTTGCTATAGTTGTTGCCCAAATTCCACACCCTCTGACCTTTGAAAGTGTTGTTTTTGGCCTATGAGACACCAGATTCAGATGCATTTTGCTAGAAGGTGCTTGAAGAACCCTAATTTTATAAAAAATTGTTTTTACATCCTTAAAATGTTCAAATGAAGCACATTAAATGCTGTATAAATAAATACTATTAGTCCAGTATTAATGATTGGGCAAAATGAGGTTGATAACATAAAATAATAAGAAAACAAAAGTTACCTGAAATTACTAATTTAAAATAAAAAATTGTTTATGGTAAAATAGCACAAGGATTAACCAAAACCCAACTGAATCTTCAAATCTAGAAGTGTGAACTGTCCAATGAAGGTGCTCTGATGGGCAAAGTCACCCTCTGTCCCATTTTGCTTACTGGAAGTGCACCTTTTGGGCTTTCAAGAAATCCTGCAAGTACTAGGTGTCTCCAAACAACCTGTCACTAAAGGCCATCATCATCAGAAGCCTCAGACCAAGCCAGAGTGGAAGTGTGGGATCTGCTTTCATTAGACAAATGGAACATGGTTGCTCTAGACCACAAGCCTCACGTTATAAAATGGGGTTATATAGAGTGTGTAGGAATGATCGATAGAGATGACCTGAATTTGGGTCAAGATCATGTCATATGGTTAAAGGGTTGAGATGAGGATAAAAAGGGAAAGTAACAATAACAGAAAGAAAAGGGGATAAATGATAGATACCAACAAGAAGAGATGCCAAAGAGTGTAAACAAAGACGAATATCAGAGAACAGCAAAAACACACAAGTGGAAGACTTTTCTTCATTTGTCTTCTCTTTCCTTGCTTTCCTGACATGACCTTTTCAGAATGAGATGCTGTCAAGAATCCACCCTCTGTCCTCCAAGTCATGTGGTAGCTCTATGCAAGACTAATGGTGCTCCAATAAAAACCAGGGTCACTCCATAAAGGGTCATCCGCCACCCCTCAAAATCCCCCTAGTTTTCTCCAGTAACCTGTAATGCAGTTTCCATGCATCAATTTATTATTCTTTGTCTACGTGACAGAAAGAAAACACCCTCTAAAGGCCGCATGAGTTATAAAAAATACTCATCAGCTTGGGTTCAAAGGTTAACAGGGTCTATTATGAGCAATATGGACTATGCTTTGTAATATTTTGCTCTTCAGTGATTGGAAACTTCCTTGCAAATGATAAAGGTGCAGCCACTCCTGCTAAGATTAATCATGTTTCATCAATCCAAAAAAAAGTCATTCACATCTGTGCACCTGTGTATACAAAGGGCGATGCGTGTGCAAGAAGAGGATATGTTTATGGCTAAAAATGAGCATCTGTTTTATCATCTCTTGCCACTAACACATGCCGTCTTATTTTTCCTGGTTGCCAATCACCACTATCTCCAGCCTCTACTTTGTAATCTAATGAAATACACTTTGTCTGTCAGTGCTTTCAGGAAGCAGATGCGTTTTTATTACGTAACCACCAAAAATGGCATTTATTACTGAGAAGGCAAAGAAATAATATTATATAGCTCATGAGATTGTCTGTCAATGCTGTCACTGCTTCTATCGTGTTTTATTCTTCTTCTTTCTCCCAACACAACTCATTAATGGATTTTTCCCCACATATTTCCTAATTCGCCATGGGCCTTCCTTTACGAGGTGTTTCATCAAAGGCAAGAGATCACCTTCAGTTCATTCAGAGTGAGCTCAGTCTCGACTCTATAATCTCTTATTTTCTATTAACAACTAAGTGAGCAAAACAATGAAGAAGGGTCAGTCCCTCCAAACTTCAGCATGCATAGGGAGTAGCAGATACAGAATTTAAACAAATTATAACAGATTCACAGGTAAATATAATTAAATGTCTGAAAATGTGGTTTGAATAATAGCAGACTAGCTACTCAAAGTAAACACAAACTAATTTCTTGCTCAAGCCTGGCAGGTAATTCAGCCAGCATCCCGCAGCGTAGCAACAGAGGAGAAAGATAGAGGGTTCCTCCCTAAAGACAGAGGGACAAGAGAGCAGAGTCTCTGTATTTGGACAGAGGCCAGGCACTGAGGCAGAATCAGGTCACTCTCAGCCATATCCATCTCTCTGCTTCTGTCCGCCTGCCAGCACCAGCACAAAGAGAGCTCTCTTCTGGACTGTGCAGAGGAATCAGTAGATACAGAGTGGAGAAAGAGAGAGGGGGCAGTGAGCGCGCGCAGAAGTGAGAGAGTTGCTCAATGCGATTAGTGGGGGACTGAAAGAGATCCGCTCTCCAACGCTCTGATGTATGGCCTAATCTGGGCTTGCACTGTTGTGAGGGCCCATTCCATCGGCTGCAAGTTCACAAAGTTAATGACACACGTTAAACCACAGAGACGTTTACTTCATGTCACTGCTCAACCACTAAAGGCTCTAAAGAAACAATTTCTTGCAATTTTAGCTGTTCTTTTTATTACAGTTATTATCCTGCTTGTGGCACTTTCAATTACTTCCCCCATCAATCCGTTTTATCCCTGAACATTTGTTGACTATGATTAGCTTGTTTTACTGTAAACTTACTGATTATAACATGGGGAACATTCTCTCACAAAGAAAGACTGGAGCCAATGAAAAGAAAGTATCATAGTAGTTGCTCTTTGCATAATTAGCCACTTGGATATCTGGTATTTTCCTCTTGCCCTACTGTGCTAAATGACTAACCTGCCAGGATGATTGGTGGCATTAGAGAATTATGTCATGACTAAGTGGGTTTGCAGTGTTTTTTTGCAAGATAAAATGTCAACATTCGATTTTACTATAATAACAAAAAAACAATTTCTGTATGACTCCTGCAAGTAAAAAATACACAAATGTATTCACTACTTACACTCAATTTTAGCTACCTATAAAGACATGCAAATGAATGCAGTTCAGCAATTGGAAACTACATAATATTTTAGTTCTAATTCTTTAAAGAAATCATTTTCTGTATATAGATTTTTTAGTTTGTTTTTTTTTTTACATCAGAAATCATAGAAAAACTATGATCCATTTATCTTATTTATCTAATAAAAATGCAGACCTGTTCATTAACTGTAACTTACAGTAGTTCCTCCAAAAGTACTACATACTTTTCTACCAGGACCAAAACCACAGAGCCAAGTATATTTATATACACAGATACATATGCATATATACACACACATACATATCTTAAAAACCCAATTATTTTATCTAGCTTAGTCATTTGAGTCTGTGAGCTTAGATGACCCTTCACTGTTTGTGTGACTAAGAGTGAGTGTGTTTCAGACTGTGCTGAGACAGTCTGTCCAGCTACTGACCCATGTTGCCCTCCATTGCGCTTGTAAACATCGCACATACACAGACACCCACACCCCAAGTAAAGGTGCATGTGCTAAACAACTCACTGAAACTTTGCTAAAAAAAAAATAATGTGCTAACCTTGTATATGCTCCTAAGGGTTCCATGTTTGTTCTTTAATCCAAATGTTGCATTTCTTTCCACAGATTATTTTGCTATTTCTCTCTCCTCAAATCTGTCAATTTTGGAAACTGTCCAGTCTTATGACTTTAAGGCATGTACGAGCTTTTATGCTTTCAGATATTTGTTTCAGGCATAATAAGTGAAATAGTAACTCAATGGTGAAGGATGAGAGAAATCATTTCTACTATGAACTGGTCCTGGTCAAATCATTCTGGACAGGTAAATGCAACATTAGGATGGATGACAGAATATATGCATAGAACATTCAAAGGAAAGCAGAAATATAAACTGAAAAACTGAATTTATCTTCTTAAAAATAAATGTGCAGTGTAAGAGCAGGAGTCATAGTGAATCTTTCTGATGGCTGAGGTTCATTGCTTTTTGCTGCTTTGTTAAGGCATCCAGAGGGCATTCCAAAAGAGACTGCTTTTTTTTTTTTGCTTTTTTTTTTTTCCAGTTCTCTGACTGAATCACACTCAAAATTCAGTCTGAATGCACAGGTGTCGACATGGACTACAAGAGCTGTCACAAGTAGGCTTATCTTCCTCTTTGTATAGGCCCCTGGGGACTTTCTTGACAACCAGTCACAATGATTAGGACTGAAGAAGAAAAAATATGTACAGTACATGAGTGAATACACCCCTGTGCAATATCACTTATATGTCAAATGATTCCAAATTGTATTGCCTTACAGTGATTGCATTTGAAGTTGGAGAATGGAGAACGAAGTATTTGCTCTTAAAAAAATTAACTGGTTCCACTGTAGGAACTCTGTGCAGCAAAAAATATCATCCACCATTATTGAGAATCAAATTATATTTTTTCATTACTATACACTTTTCAATTTGAGGAGGATACCAGTGTTGGACAAATTTTTGTAAAGATATTCTTCCTTTCTTTAGACATTTTTTCAGCTTTTCTTTGGGTTGGGTTGCTCTACCTTGCTCTTCAAAATACTCAAACTGTTCTATTTAATTCAAGTCAGACAGCATACAGCACTTGAACAAGTCATATTTCCCTTTGGTCCTCTTTAGAAACTCTTGTGTGATTTTGGCAGTGTGCTTTGGATCATTATTATGCTGGAATATTTCTTTTCTGCAAAGCTTCTAGAGAATGAGAGTCATCTTGTCAGCCAATGTTTTGGTATATCCACAGGCATGGTGTCATCAGCACATTACAGCTCATGTATCCCTATGTCATCACACTCCGATTTCAGTGCTTCCCTGCCGGTTAGCCCTGGGCAGGTTCATGTCCAACATGTGGGTCAAACAAAGCTATCTTGGTCTCATATGATCAAATAATGGATCCAATACTCTTCTGGCTTTCTTTCATATTCTTAAGCAAACTTTAATCTTGCAGTTTTCTGTCTAAAGAACAACTTTTACTTTCACGTAGAAGTTGACATTAGGCAATATTCTTCATGATGAGCTGTATGAGCTGTCGAAGGGAATCCAATTTCCACTGATACCTCCTGTGCCAGGTGTGAAGCACTTGACCATCAGTTTGAGAGAGATTGTGCAGGTATTGCACACAGCAGCTCTGATTACAGGTGCTAACCTCCTGATTATAGCCATTTCCACTGATTTTGAGTTGATCACTAATCTTCCTATCCTATCCTTTCCATCACTGTAAAGTCTCAAAATCAACATCATTATCAGATTTCTTTTTGCACTTATTTTGCAAACCATGATGCAGCCATGTAGACAGACAAAGCCCTTAGGTACAAAACTGAGAAGATTCTGGTGTTTGCAGGTTCTACAGCTAGTAGATGATAGCCAAGAGTTTTCCATAAATAAGTTGTTTTAGTGTCAATATTTGTGAGAAGTTAGTCCATTTATGCCATAAAGGGGAATGTGGGTTTACCCTTTTCCTCCTCCTCCATGGGTGTTACTGCCCTTATTTTAGATTTTTGCTTGGATTTATCCAAACATATCTGAAGTTAGTCTGACTTTATTCTTCTACCATAGAACCTGTGCATCTCAATAGACCTACAATAGACATGCTTGCCTTGACATGACTAATCTGTTTGGGTTAATAAATGTCAAACTACTAGTAAGTCAGATAGAAGCAAACCTCACTTTAGAATGGATGAATAAAGAGTTGCCACTCAAATCACAAGTTTACTTTTTTAGTGATCACAGGTTTTCTTAAATGATGTATCAAAGAACACAGGTGTATTTCTTTTTGTTGCACAAAGAGAAGTTGTACTTTGGGGACTGTGTTTTAAATAGTCTTTCTAAAGAATTTGTTTAATTGCTTACAAGAAGAAACACATTTTACTTTCCAACTTTAAAATAGATCATTTTGACACTGAAATGTAGCGGATAGGGTTTTACTCACGTCTGTTTTTTTAAGTTAATGTGACATCAATCTTTACAGATCCGTGCAGTTACAGAATCCGAAATGGAAAATGATGGAAAATGTTAGTACACATTAATATTAAGACATATGCTGATGCGTATGCATATATTAGGCTGAACACATGCTGGGGTGTGCCTGAAACAAAGTTGATTTATTTGTGTGTTCTGCTGGCAGGTTTCAATAGGAGGAGGCAGGCTTTGATAAACCGGTGATATTTTGTAAATTCATGTTTGTGGATGCTTGCACCTGCCAACTGTTAGCTGAGCAGTTACAACAGATAATAAATATTGGTTAGGGAAAACAATCAAATCAGGAGCTAACGAAACAGCGTGACAATTTTTGGAATGAAACAGACATCACTAAAGCAGAGCCAGAAGTGAGAAAAGGTGGGGGAATATTGGAGCTGAAATAAGATGCAGAGGGAGGGAGGGGATTACAAATTAAAGCAGGAGCTGAAAAATCACTGAATATCATGAGATAGGTGCTTCAGATAACTCCCTAATCCATGTTTTCCTTTTCACTATGCACTGGCGGAAAATCATTTTCTTCCTGGAATGATTATTGGGGAGATTATTTTCACTCAAAACTGATTGTAAAAAAGTCTGCATATATTACCAACAGCAGACAGCTCATGAGGTATGAGTTACAGCCACTGCAATCCAGTGAAGCAGCTACATTTGCAGATTTCACTTGTGGATATGTTAAACCTGTGCTGAACGTTCCCAATAAAATGTATTATATAGTTATATTAGAGACAGCTGTATAACTCTCATAAACTACTTGTAAGTTTGTGATAGTCATGATAGGTAAGGTGGCTCAGTGGCAAGCACTACTGCCTCACAGCAAGAGAGTCCTGGGTTCATCCTGCCACTGATTGCTGCCCATGTTAAATAAATATGGGCTACTGAATTTGATGTTGTTGTTTTGTATTGCATTTGGTAAAAATGTGGTAAGATTCTGAGGGTTTTAATCAAACTGGGTCCCTCCATTAGCCAAAGTCTCACCATTTAGGGGAGCTCTGCAAGAGTCACATGGCCAACATGACCACCTTCTGTTTGGCCTCTTTCATTTTTCCATCATGGTGGCATGATGTGTTGTTTAGTTTGGGATATACTGCTAAACCTCTTTGTGCTCCTTTATCTAGAGGGGACAGTAGAGTTGTTATAAAGAAAGCTATCTATGGGAGGATGAATGCAGACCACATCAGCTATAACATGTGTGCACGTCTCCTTTATATGATAAGTACTGCCAAAATAAATATATCTATATTTTTTTTCTTTACATATGTGCATCCTGAGGTAATTTCTGCATGAGCAACACCTTGTCTCACATTTTTTCCTAAACCAATTTAACTGGTAAGCGGTGCATTTTACATATTTTAAATATTTGCTATGGGAAAAGGGAGCATACAAAAAAGTTTTAAAATACTAGACAATAAAAAAAAAAAAAAACAGAAGGAGAAAAAAAAAAAAAAACCAAGTAAAAAAAAA
>VUQS01076392.1:47834-63996 GCA_015108495.1 Heterochromis multidens
TGTTATTATTAATCTCGGGCTCTCTTCCACAGCATGTCTTTGTCTTCCTCCCCTCACCCCCCACCGGTTGCGGCGGATGGCTGCCCCTCCCTGAGCCTGGTTCTGCTGGAGGTTTCTTCCTGTTAAAAGAGAGTTTTTCCTTCCCATTGTCGCCAAGCGCTTGCTCATAGGGGGTCGTCTTATTGTTGGGTTTTTCTGTATTATTGTAGGGTCTTTACCTTACAATATAAAGCGCCTTGAGGCGACTGTTGTTGTGATTTGGTGCTATATAAATAAAACTGAGTTGAACTGAATTGTGCATTCAGAGATGCTCTTCTGGATACCGTGGTTATGTTTGAGTTACTGTTGATTTCCTATGAGCTCAAAACCGTCTGGGCATTTTCCTCTGACCTCTGGCATCAACAAGGCATTTTCACCGAGAGACCTGACGCTCCCTGGATATTTTCTCTTTTTCAGACTATTCTCTGTAAATCTTAGACATGCCACATTCAAATTTTAAGTAAATCACTTTTTTTCCCCCCCATTCTGATGCTCGAATTGAACTTCAACAGGTCGTCTTGACCATGTCTACATGCCTAAATGTAATGAGTTGCTGCCATGTGATTGGCGGATTAGATATTTGTATTCACAAGCAGCTCATCAGGTGTGCCTAACAAAGTGGACAGTCTCAGTCTGAATTGTATATTTTATCCAAAAATTATTAGTAATGTCTTTATTAAAAGTCAATAAAAATTTATTCCAGGAGAAAAAAAGAAACAGGGTGATGGTATCCAAGCCAAGAAAACCAAAAAGATTGTACTTTTTGTACATAAATATTTGTGTGTGCCTATGTGTGTGTCAGTATACTATGACCCTGAGTTAGCTCACTATTGTACACCCAAGGAATGCACCAACAAGAAGAGATACGAACAAAGAATTTCAACTATGTTTCTGAGGATATCTGAGACATTTCCCTCCCTGCCATGCATCATTTAAAGCAGCAAGGACTTAATCTGGAACTAATAAGCAACAATTCATAAAAATGAGAGACAGGATATTACAAAAAATGCCATCAATCACAAGCACCAATGTTAAGTGAAAGTTAAGTTTGTTTAAAACTCTTTAGATTAACAGGTAACACATTGTATAATCTGTATTAATCTGTGATTCATCTGCATGTTGTGTATATATACATTTTAATAGCCTTTTTTAAGTCTGTAGCTTCAGACCTAGTCCAGCTGATTTAGATTCTACTAAATCTATCAGTAAGTATATCACATAAGAATGTAAGCATTGCCATTACTTTATTAGAAAATCTTTCTGCCTTTAAAAGCCTCCATTTCCATTTCTCCAGCAGCCGTACCCACAAGTGTGGCTGCACATGTGTGTGTATGTGTGTCACAACTCATCTATCTCCTGCAGAGTCCACCGTCACTTGTTCAGCAGGGTCTAATTTATGCGCTGGCGGTGGCGCATGCTGAAATGGCATCATTTCTCAGCGCTAACCCCTGTGTGCTCCCTCACACTTCCTTTCCCTGCTGACAGCTCCACCCTAGGCATGATTTATCAGGCCCTCAAGCAGCAGACAAAGGTGCCCTGGCACGTGTGCTGTGCCACAGAGGGATTAATAGATAAACACAGTGATTCCAGAGCCAAACACAAGAGAGGGTCAGCTTCATAATGTCTCGATGTAGTGCATGAGTAAGGTCAGAACAATATGGTCTGGGCAGCAAGAGGAAGCAGTTTATGTTCCTTAGATGTGACCATGTTGAATGTGTATAAATTTGAAAGAGTTGAAAAATGGTCCAAGTAAAGAAGATAAATTACTTTTACTATTAATTTAATTTGTTTGTAAAATATTATTTGTTTTTTGAGTGTTCTTCAGTCCTGTTGATACAAATCTACAGTGCATGCTTCTTTGGTGATCTAAATATAGGAAAAAAAATGTTTAAATTTTGCAACAATCAAGAATACGCCTTTGATCTAAACACTAAAAAAGAAAAAAAGAAAAAAAGAGAAATCTTTAGTTTGGTTGTCTCTTAACCCATTGTTTACGCTCTGCTAAAAAGAAAATTTGGCAAGTGAGCACATGATTTATTTAGCAATGCTTGCCATGTGGCAAAAGATTACAAAAGCACTCTTGTGAAGGTAATTTTCTGTTTCTTCAGGTTCGCAGCTGTTATTAACACAGTAATACGAGATCAAGAAAAATGCATGAAACAGCTTTGGCTGCTTGTGAAGGTGGTCTAAACATGTAACAGCCAATTTAACCTTGTTTTTTATGTGCACAAAGTGAGAAATCAAATGAACTGAATCACTGAATTTGTAATGCTGTTATGGAGAATGGAATTATGGTAATTTGGCTGAGCATTCAGCTGCATTGTTTAAAGGGCGAGCGGATTAAAAGAGGCAGTGGATGGTTAACATCTCATCGTAATGGGATGGAGCATGAACCCACCCCAAGAACACAGTTTTTGTGAAGCCCTCCCACAGTGCACCCAATCTCATTATAGTAACACAGGATAAAACCTTCAAAACTCACTTTCCTTAAAGTTAGTCACCTGTAATATTCTTAAATAGGAAAGTAATAACAAGAAATGATCAGTGGTTTACTTTTCTTCAGTTTTATGTCCTTTTTTAAAAAAGGGTGTTTGAATGTTCTGGACAAGATTACAGCACTGGAAGCCATAGAACATAATGCAGCATATAAAGTAGTTTGTACTTATGTGGGTTCAGTATGTGTGGAATAATTAGAATCTACTGTTACAGCCTTGTTTTTTCTATCAGCATCTCACTGCCCTTGCACTGTCATTACATTGGTGCACCTGCAAAAATCAGTGTGTGCTACAGTGGTGCCTACCGCACTGCTGCAGGGAATATCTTTGACTTTCAGCCAAGCCAGGTCCAGCGTGCCCTCTCCCTTGTAGCAGGACTGTAGCCTTTCCTTGATTTTCTCATTGATCTTGCGCAGAGAGAAAACACACAATGCAGAATCCTGGGAGGCCTGGCGTGGACGTCTCTTCTGGCCTTTTGAGAATACAGCAAACAAAACATCATCATCCGGTGCCACATCTAGTGAGCGTGCCAGGATAGCACCAGCTTTTGACAGGTAGGCCGCCTCAAGTAATCGGTACTCCACGTTGCCACTAATGCATCCAATAGGCACCTCCACATAGGAGTTGAATGCAGTGTCTGCCTTGCAGAGGCGGACTATCTTAGAAGTATAGACCTGTTCTCGACCAGCAGAGGAAGAGCCGGTGGTTGGTCCACCTCCCATTTCAGGTTGCAAAGTCAGAAAGTAAACAAAGTTCCCACTGGCAAAGCCATAAATGTAGTATATGTCAAAGTCTGGGATGACAGTGAAGGTATCTGAAGGGATTTTAATCATAGAGGCCACAAACTCATCGTGGAAAACATATGCAAACATGCCGTCCTCCTCTGAGTTTCTGGCCAACTTTCGGCTAGAGATGGTAGGGAAGTACTCTGGCTTGCCATCCACTGCTGTGGCTACAAACAGCATGTCTGGAGAGGCATTGCCATAAGAAACAATGACACCAAACACAGAACCACTCTCATTAACACCAGAGAGATAGTGTTCCTTCTTGTGGAAGGGCTCTCCTAGTTTAAATAGGTCATCTAGACGGAGAATTTTACAAATGCCCTGGTAGAGACTGCCACAAGCCAGCAGCCGGTTCTCCCGATAGTCCATCAAAAGCATCTTGTTGACATTGTTAGTGAGTGTCAGTGGCTCACTGCAGGGTTGGACAATTCGTGGTGGATAGCACTTGCGATTGTCTTCATCTGGGCCAGTCTCATGGGACTTTTGTACCTCTAAGTTTGGGGACAGTTTGTATATGCGATTGACAGCTCCCAAATAAACATTACCATTGCGATAGTCCACAGCCAGGTGATTAAATGTCCACTCAGGATTCTCTGCATGAAATGATGCATACTCCTCCTCCTGAAGTAATGCTGTGATCACTTGGGAGCCAGCACTATGAGTCTGTGGAGCTTGCACCACTGTTTGTGATGTCACAGGAAGCACCAGACTAGATAGGAAGCAGCATAGAAAGAAATAGGTCCGTATCCTAGGAAAGGACGTCATGGCTGCACTGAGGGTGGGACTGGTGAGGAGAGGGACAGAGGCACAATCCAGTACTGTTGGCCTATCAGGATCAAGCCTCTCTTGAGATGGGAGACATCGTGTACCTAAAGAGAAAAGAGATGAAAACCCAGTGAAAACCGGCAACATGAACTCTTACCAGCAAAACCTTATCTTCAAGACAACTGTCACATTGTGTTGATAGTTATGTGCTAATTTTATCTGGCACAGATAGGCCAGAACATCTTAATGAGTAAAACAGGTGAAGAGGCCATACATCTGAGACTCCAAAGCAATTTATAATTGGCGAAGAAATGGGCTAAACATAAAAAAAAGAAAATGAGGCTGAGGTACTGCGGCATTCTAAAAAGCAGAAGCATATACACAGCTCAGGCCAATAGGATCAGTCAGTAGCAGGGGGAACAGGGAAGAGAAGTAATGCATCGTCTCAGAGGAGGTGATCACGATGGCTCTGCACCATCTCTCTGCATGGAACCCTGCTCCTTACCACCCCTCCTTGCTTTTCTGCTCCAGCCGCCATGCACCTAATTGATTCTCCCCTTGGAATAGCAATTTGCATGCTTTGGCAATTTCTCTCTTTTCTCCCAATAGGGCAGCTCACCTGCTGACACTGCTAGCAGAGAGTAAAGGACCATCTTTCCCTCTTTAATGTACCTACATACACACACATGCATTCACACACAAATGGCCAAAAAGGTACAATTAGGGAAGAAATGCAAGTGGTTGCAGAAATAAGCTTCCCTGTGGTCCTCAGGTCATTTGCACACTCAGCATTGCACATGCAGCCATAACAAACACATACATAGTACATGAAACCAAACAATGATGAAAACGATGTAGTAGGTAGAGCTGTTATAGCTATACTGTCAAAGCACTCAGCACACATTAAGACACACACCTGCACAGATTATCAAAAAGAAAATACACCATTTCCTGGAAACATGCTGGTCCCCTGTGTTTGTTCACTACACACCCAACGCCAGTGGTAAGTTGGGTATTATGACTAGTGATAAATATAATAAAGTCCTGCAGCTAAAATTACCACTTGTGTTAAACTCCACAATAATGGCTCCATAGTGTAGTTGTTCGATCCCAGGAGGAGACACAAATCCCTTTGGGGTTCCATCAGTAAGGGCATTCAGTGTGAAAATCTGCTAAATCAAAACATGCTGAGCTACCTGCTGAGGCAACCCTTTGTGAATAAGGGGACAGCTGAAAGTAGCTTTATTAAACTCTACAATATTGTAATGATATACAGAATCCAAACTGCCATTATTGTTTAAAAATGTAGGGTTATATTTTTCTAGCATATAATAATATAATACAATTTGTTACCAAGAGTATTACGAAGCTGAGTATGATAAAGCAACACATAAAAAATAGCACAAAAAATAACATAACATCTTTTCTTATCATATTCGATTTATAACAATCTGTGTGCTGCTGTGTGAGAGATACCGAGTGAAGACATGAAAAAGACGTGTCACTCAGTAAAGTTACGAGAGCTTGTCTGTCACACTTAATGCACATCTTTTGCTGCAAGAGAGACAGGTTTACTGAACAAGGATGTGGTTGCGCTCATTGCAAAGTTTTTAAAATAAAGATAAAAGTTTCAATATCAACTGCACTGCCAGAAAACATTGTGATAAGAACTCACAAATGACTTTTCTAACATGTTATTTTTGCATTACATTGCTACTATAAATTTGTAGACTTTAAAATCAATTTTTTTCTTTGGTCTTTGGGCTTTTCCTTTAAGATCATTATGGGCACTTGCATGCATAAATGATAGTGTTACCCTACATTATCTTGCCACGGATCTCATTTTAAGTCCACATCCAAGCAATCAGAAGTCATGGTGGTGTAAAATGCAACCTCACTGCAATCTCACCAATCTCCCCTCTATCTCCTGGCAGGCAGAGAGAGAAGAGCAGAACCTCTCAGCTCATGATAAGAGGACCAGAGAGGTGATGAAAATGATAAAAACTGATACAGAGAGGTGACATGTCTTCAGATATGTGTGCAAAGAGCAATCATTACCATAGCTATGACAAAGACATAAGACGGGACAGTGAAATACGTGGCCAAGACAGGGACATGCTTAAAAAGTAACCATGCAGTAAATACACATTTAGGGGCACAAACAACAGATGTGGAGTGACAAACACTGCACAAAACAAACACCATCAACAAAAGTGATATCTTAAAATAAAAACACACATATATGGCATTTTGAATAAGAATAAATATTCATCGCATTAACAGATTCCATTAAATTTGTATTTTTTTGCAGGGCAATTGTGCTGAAAGGTTTCCATTATTTTGTCCACTAAAAAGATAGAGAAGAGAGAGAAACAGGAGACAAAGAAGCTAGTTAAAGCTACTCGTATTTAAGGAGCGAGGACAGGGCAGCAACCCCATAATGTTCCTCTAAAAATAAGAGGGGTTGCGTATTAACCACACATATGGTGGTCCGCCATAAAGTGTTCCTCTGAAATTCTCAGGCAATTTTATTCCACTGTTATAAATATATAAATAGACAGAATGGAAGGAGGGAAGTTGAAAGGAGACTAAAAGGAAAAAAAAAAAAAGAGCATGAAACATAGTGAGAGACAAGAGTGAGAGGCCGTTATATCACCTTCACATCCATCATGAGTAAGAACAATACCACATTCACACAAAAAAGAAGAAAAAGACTGACAGTAGTTTCCATTTAGAAATAAATTAAGAGTTTTACAAACAAAACATAAAAATGTTAAAAAGCATCTTCATCAGTGGTACCCTGCATTAACAGTGTGTACCACACAAACCTATTGCTGAAATGCAATTATATTCACTGTCGGGTGGGACAACCTTTTTTAGATGCTGTTTGTGAATGCCTGCTGATGATCAAGGTCCATTAATTAAAGCTTGCTTTAGTTCTGAAGATTCATACATCAAACAGACACACACACACACACACACACACACACACACAGATTAATGTCTGACTTTTCCCTCGCCGCCTCTGTATGCACACTCATATTAAACTCAGGTACAACAGGTGGTAAAAGGAATGAGAAGTAATTATGTTTAAGAACAAGTGCAAATTACTCCATGACAGCAATAACTTCTTCTCAACTGCTACGCTTGCGTTGCTAATTCAAATGTGTTACATCTATAGATAAGCAAGCAAATGCAGCAGATAGGATGAGAAAAGGTAAAGGAGGCTTGAAGTTATGTGACCTAATTGTGTGTCTGGCTGCTCTAGGCTAGCTGCCTTGTACAATTACACTACAAATATAAGTAAAATAGCACACACACCCTTACACACAATCACACATTCACAGCTCCATAGACATCAAAAACTGTTAAAGAATTTATGATCAACACTCTTTCTCCAAAACACACTTCCAGTATTGCTGGAGCTGTGGGCAAAAACAACACTGCGTGTGTGCGCCTGTGTTTGTGTGCATTATCTCCATCTGTGAAACTCAAAAATGGAGTTTGAGCTCAGTCTTTAGAAAATAATTGGTATGTTTCCATTTTCTCACTTTGCTTTGCCTTTAAAAGCTGTCGAGAGCCAGCCAGAAGAAATCACATGATTACTGTAAAACAACGACCTAAAAAGGGAAGACATACTGAAACTGTCATTTACATTACATTTATGCATCTTCACAACTTAATTGTGCCAGCTTGTTTTCAGGAAAGGCACTGTTGAATGAGAAGAGGAGATGAAAGAGGATTGAGAAATCAGAGAAGCAGTGAGGAGAGGTTTCTCAGTATGTGTGAATCCTTGTCATGGCTACACATCACAAATATGCAGGTAGATATAAAAAAAAAAAAAAAAAAAAAAAAAAAAAAAAAAAAAAAAAAAAAAAAAAAAAAAAAAAAAAAAGGGAGTGTAGGAAAGCCACTTCTCATTTAATGTCTACAGTACCTTCAGCTTTTTCTTTGCTGGGTCATGCACCACTCCATGTCGCCACAGGCTTTCCTAATTAACAGCAAAAAATAAAGTTTGTAACAAATTACAATATATTGTAAAGTTTTAGTCTAGTTTGAGTGGGGAAAGCGCTAGCATTTAGACCTGCCAAATATAGCGAAGGTCACTGGTATTAAAGTTGTTGCTCAGCACTGAAAGTAGTGCATGCGATCTTCCTCATTTTGTAGTTTTGAGTGATAAATCAGTTGTCACTGACTAACCAATACAAGTGTCAGCATGGATATGTCAAGCTCTCGGAATTTAACCTAAATCACCATGGCTGGACACTAGCTTGAAAGTTTAGTTTTACAGATATGTGCTAGCCTTTAAACTGAAGTGAAGGTTCACCTTCATGGCAAAGCTCTTCTCACAGCCAGGAACAGCACAGCTAAAGGGCTTCTTCCCCTCATGGTTTCCCAGCACGTGGCTCTCCAGGTGGAAGAGTCGAGTGAACTTCTTGTCACAACCTTCTCTGGGGCACGGAAACATCCTCTTCTCTCCAGAGTGGACACGAAGCTCATGCTGGCGCAAGAACCAGAAGTTGCTGAACAGCTTGTTGCACTCGCCACACAGCACCTTGTCTGAGACCAGAGTTGTTAGAGAACAGCTGGCATTTGTGATTCACATGGTGTTAATGCTTCCCCAGCATTCCAGTTATACCTTTGTGTTCTCTTCTGTGCTTCAGATAATGTGACCAGGTTTTTCCCTGAAAAGGACACCCTTCAGTCTCACAAGGGTAGCCTGCCACAGAGAGGCAAAGTTTTTACTTTAACACACTAAAAGAAATCCAGTGCTTTGGTACCAACTTACCTTCATGCACTCTCTCATGATGCTTCAGTTTTCTAAGAGTGGGAAATTCTCTGGTACATCCATTCAAGGAACAACTTCAAAAGAAATACGAGGTTAGATTTGAAATGGCCAAGGACAAGCAAAAAAAAAACTAATTAGCTCTTGCATCAGCATAGCAGCCACTCACTGAAAAGGCAGATTCTCTTGGTGCTCACACTGATGAGCTTTCAGCTGGTTCCTCTTGTTGAAATTCTTTTCACAGCCCTGATGATCACACTGAGGAAGCAGAATTAGACCCCCCCCCAAAAAAAAAAAAAAACCATCACAGGACATTTTAAAAACAATGCAAAATAAGGACTGCTATACTTGATATCGCTTTTCCTGGTGCTGATGGACTCGAGCCATGTGGTTCTTCAGGCTGGCATTCCTGACAAAGGCCTCAGAGCATCCATCAGCCAGACACCTGGAGAACAGAGCAGGTAACAGTTCAGAACAAGCAAAAGCATTAAACTTTTCCTAATAGTTTCACAATTAGACACAATAGCTTACTTGTGTGGCTTTTCCCCGCTGTGATTGAGCTCATGTCTGGTGAGTTGGTAGCGAGTGCAGAAGCTCTTGTCACAGTTCTCACAGGAGAATGGTTTCTAAAATTTAACAAAGCCAACAATCATTTAGTAGCTAGTCAATTCTCACATCAGCCATTTGTTGTTCCATTTGGCTTCTAGCATTTCTGAGCCACTTACCAATCCTGTGTGTTTGCAAAGGTGAGCATCAAGCTTCCACGACTTACTGAATGTAGCTTTACAATCAAAAAAGGAACAAACATAAGTTTTTTGACTTTGCAACCTCTCCCCCATCTTTAATAAGAGATGTCAGGTGTGATGTTGTGGTCACAGAACAAACTTTTCGCAAAGGTGCAGGACACTGAGTGACCTACAACCACCCACTCACATGTGCTTAATTTATATGATTGGAATCTACCAATTAAGGCAAAAAGGGGTGTTTTGCCTCATTGAAATGATAAAATGTTAAGCATTCTGTGCTCACCTACATTAAGCTATACGGGATACTTAATTCAACCTGTAAGATGCTAGAAAATGATTTAGACCCACTGATACTCAAACATTATAAAAGTCCAAGAGTCTTTCCTCCACATTGATTGATACAGGCTTTAAAAATGTCACCTGCACTCCTTGCAGTAGGTTTTCCTATCAGCTGATCTGTTGTGTGGTGTACAGGAAAGGAGAGAGGCGACTGCCTGTCTCCATTAATCACACACACACACACATAGAATTTACACCACTAATCTTAATCTTATCAACCCTCCAATAAGGCTCTCTGATTGGTGTGATTTATGGTTGTCTGAAATATTTCTTCAGTGAGCTCCTTTGTAAGCAGCAAACCTGAAACTAAATCAAATCAGCATTGACAAGGAAACGTTACTGCAAAACTGCAAACATTAGTCCTCTCATATATATATATATATATATATATAGAGAGAGAGAGAGCTTAAGGTGAGACTATTCATTTTATTTGTAAATGCTAAAGTACTAAAGAGTGATAATTTATACAGCAATATCAAAAGAATATAGAAGCTTTATAACAACAAAGTGTACTTAATAAAGACTGAGTGTTTGATCCTTTATAGAACAAAAGTCTTTTCTTTCACATATTTTTAAGCCTTAAATAAATTGAGCCTAAACCTTTAAGGCTTTAAAAAAAAATCATTCACTGACAATCCAGTGACATTATCTGCTTGTCTAAACATTACAGATCACCCTCTGCGCCCATGCCGTGCTCTCATGTGAAACCTTTGACTGATTTTTGTGAATAAGGCCTATTGAGAGCCTGTTGGGCGTTACCTCAGTGCCCTCCCACGCTTCAGGTAAGCATGCTGGGGTCAGTTGACACTGTTATCAACGTCCCCCTCTTCTCATCCGGCTCCTCCCCCCACTACCAACATCACCACCACCTCCACCTGTGCTGTCAGGGATGGGATCAATACAGCTGGCCCAATATCTACATGTATGGCTGTGACTACACCTGTCTCTGATAACCACACAGACTCTCACCCCACCTATCACACACACACAGATACTGCATGTTTGGCCTGCAGTGGGATTTTCTTGTGCCTTTGTCAAACTTTCAGGCCTATCCCAAACACAAGCCGCCACACCCATACTTGCATCACAGTCACAGATATTAGTCTCACAATCTCTGAAGGTCTTTTTTTTCCAAGAACTGGGAGAATAAGAGGGATGGTGAGGCCTCAGAGGGGAATAAGATCAAACTGAAAGCGGTCAGTTCACCCATATGGCAAAAATAATTGATAATCTCTCACATATCTCTTGTTGGTTTTCACTAGAATTTCATTTGTGACCCTCACAGTACAGCGATTGACCTAACTCCAATTTTTAAAAGTACTCTGTGCCAAAGTACAATCCTTACGTGACTGTATTTTACTTTTATTGTCAAAGATTTTTAAACAAATTTAATAATGTTATAGATTAAAGTAGACCAGAATTTTAAAATAATAAACAAAGCCACTAAAACCATGAAATACCCCTAACACATCAATGCATCAGCAGCAATAATTCAGTCTGATAATATATAGTGCTAGTCCCTGGCATCCTCTTCTGTCACACCAACCCTCTACTTGTTCTCTGTGGTTTTCCTCTTTTCCTCCTGACTGGCAGCTCCATATCCAACATCCTTTGTCTAGTATATCCACTATCCCTCCTCTGCACGTATCCAAACCATCTCAGCCTTGTCTCTCTAACTTTGTCACCAAACTGCTCAGCCTGAGCAGTCCCTCTGATGTACTCATTTCTAATCCTGACCATCCTGATCGCTCCCAGTGAAAATCTTAACATCTTCAACTCTGCCACCTCCAGCTTCATCTCCTGTCTTTTTATCAGTGCCACCATCTCCAAACCATACATCATAGCAGGTCTCACTACCATCTCCTGAACATTCCATGTACTCATATATAATTTCCATGTATGCAGTCAGGAACTGTCCTGAGAAAACAAAGTAGACCTCATGATTCAATAGCTTGTAGAACAACCTCTAGCAGCAATAATTTGAAGCAATTGATTTATAAGTCTTTATATAGATATATATAGTCCTATTGTTGTGGAGAAATTTTGGTCTGAATTTTGTGGGTGTGGTTAGTTTTTTACAGGACTGCACAGAGACCCATGAAAACATTTTTTTTTTCACAAAACTGTATATATACTATAAGCTTTTTTATATATTAATAATGCAAAATAATAGCACATACATACAAAAATAATAAATCCTGTACTTCAATATTATCTTGTTTCTCTTTTGCTTTTTTTTTTTAATACTTCCACTTCAATTACGGCTATCACATTTCAGAGAAAATTCACCCTGGCAAAAAACTTTCTAGGGACATTTTTACATTTCTATAGATTACTAACATGATCAGGATCAAGTTTGTTTTTTGTTTTTTTTAATGGAAGTCTTAGAGATTTAAAACCCAGGGCACATTAACCAAATACACCTCTAACATAATACTAACTCTGTGTGATTCAGGTAAAGTAGGCAGATACTTGAGAAATGTCATATCTGCATATCGTGCCATGCAACTGCTCCGCACAAAACTCTTGTCTGTGTCCATGACCAATTATCTACTGTTTGTGTGTGTGTGTGGTTAATATGTAACATCCCAGGTCGATTCAGCTGCTCCGAGCTGCTGGCTGAGCTGACAGACTCAATCTGTGTGTGTCAAACGTGTGATTAAGGAGTTCATAGTGCTCCACGGCTTTTATCCACAAGCCTCGTCTTTCTGCCCTCCTCCCTCTCGCTTGCTTTCTCTCTCCTATTTACACTCTGTTTCCTCAATCAGTAACTTCTATGAGTCAGGGCCACATATGACAATATGTGCGTCTGTGAGAACACACACACACAAAGGACCGACTGTAGATGTGTATGTGAGGTGAAAATCATAGAATGAACTAGAAGCGGACAGCCAAAAGCACAGACATCCTCCTTTGCCTATTGACCACCAAGTCATATTAAATTTGGCCTGTTACCTTTTGCATCGCCTCCTTGGCTGAGATAAAAGCACCCAAAAGCAGGCATCGGATTCATAAAAACCTGGGGTGGTGTTTGTAAGAGAAACAATATACAATTTTCAATTCAAATGTCCAGCTAAACTCTGCATGGATGCCATTTCCCTTATCTAGATACTCCAAGTCAAATCCAAACCAATCAATACCAAAGGCTTTGGCTGCCAACCTACTTACTGACTGATTACATTTTGTTTTTTGGGTTGTTGGACACTTATTACAATGGCCTGATAAGGTCCATGCCTGAATACCGTGACCTCAGGTCTGCAGGGTTATGGATGGGCAGAAAGAAACCTTTTAGAAGCACGCACTTTATTTACAAATTCTTCTACAAGCATCTTTTCTCCTTTAAAAAAAAAAAAAATCAGATAATACAACTGCAGAAATTAAAAAAATAAATAAATAGTCCTTTGAACTGATTCCTCCTTGCTGACCCTATCTCTGTAAACTGGTCCTAATTTGTGTAAATATTAGGTAGAGTACTGAGGTAGGATGAGATAACCTATTTGTCACATAACCAGCCAGCCATTCAGCCTCCACTGATTAAACAGCCCACATCAAGCGGTCAACGCACACACGCTTACACAGGCATGACACTATGTACACATTCTTATTTTCAGGCAGGGGAAAAAGAAAAAATCATATGTACCTGCCAAACAGTGAAACTTTATAATTGTTTAAAATATCCTTATTTTTATTGACCACAGGTGCAGGACAAAAAGGTTAACATATAGTTGTGTTAAAAAAAAAAAAAAACTGCTTTTATATGACTTTATGCAGTCCTGTGAAAAACTAAGTGCACCGTTACTGTAAACTTGCGTCTGAACGAACCACAACAACGATGTCCTTTGGAAAGAGACCAAAATGGAGATGTTTGGCCAGAATGCTGATAACCAAACACAGCCTATCAGCACAAACACCTCATACCAACTCTCAAGCATGGTGGTGGAGGGGTGATGATTTGAGGGGTGATGTGAGTTTTCCAGCCACAGGACCTAATGCAGAGTGTTACATTCACTCTGAATTATTGTTCCACAACAAGGCCATCGGTCCGGCAGCTAAAACTTGGCCTAAGTACACCAGCAAATCTTCAACAGAATGGCTGAAAAAGAAAAGAATCGAGGTGTTGCAATGGCCCAGTCAAAGTCCAGACCTCAACCCGACTGAAATGCTGTGACGGAACCTTAACAGAGCTGTGCATAAACAAATGCACGCACATCTCAATGAAATGAAGCAACGTTGCAAAGAAGAGTGGAACAAAATTCCTTCACAACCATGTGAGAGACTGATGAAGTCATACAGAAAATGATTACTTCAAGTTATTGCTGATAAAGGTGGTTCTGCAAGCTACTGAATCATGGACTGCAGAGGATCAGGATTCATTACTGACAATGCAAAATAAAAACACCTGTCACACAGGTCAACACTTTAGATTTGAAAAAAAAAAAAAAAAACTTCTATTAAATGGCTTCTCAACCACTGATTTTATCTGGTAAAGGAATAAGATAGAAAAATAATTTAATAATAATAAGTCATGAATAACACCCCCTGTGGTTACAGTTTTGCACAGTCGCCAAGTATGACACATTAGCACACTTCAGTTGTTTAATTATGATACATTTCTGTTGTGCATATTATTCATCTGTCCAGCAGAAGATACTGGACGCTTTCAGCCCAAGCTCAGCACACATCCTGGTGCACACTGCCACCTACTGGACTAACAGTAGAAACCCAACTACCTGACTGAGACCTGATTTGCATTTCCCTTTACCTACATGTCCTTTTTTTATTATTATTATTACCAGGAAACTCTCTGGCTTTATTTTTCCATATCATCTTGCTGAAACTCCCTTTTAATGACATTTAGTGAGTGAAACATGCAAAGCCATCTATTTGTGTATACTCAATAAAACTGCAAGATTCAAAGGGGTGTTTCATCTCATTTCATAAACATCTGACAACAATTTAGGCTTTGAAATTGAGGTTTGAACTACATTTTGGAGGAGTGAATGAGTCTGTAGTGATAATCCAGACAATGGAGCTGGAAAGGTTCAAGTAGATTTCTTCTGAAACTACAGATAGCTCAGCTGGATGACTCTAGAAGTCTTTCATATGCACACAGGTGTTTTCAGATACTTTTTTTTAACCATAACTTTATTATTATATTGTATAATATTTTAATGCTTTTTTACCACCTCTACCATATTTATCAAGCAGCTGCATTTTTTTTTGCATAGAAATAATGCAAAAACCCACATTTCTCGCTACTGTCAAAACAACTTTATGTTGGATAGATGTTCAGATAGAGCTGAAAGCTTTAAAACCCTTTTTAAATGAAAAGTACAAAAACAATTAGATTGCCAATAAATGCAGAGCTTACATTCATACACTGACTGATTGACAGCTGATAATTTTCTATTTTGGTCATTATTTTATACACACAAATGCTCAATATACTGATTTCACCCTTTTTTTTTGAGGTCTGGAGTGTTAACATATTGTTCATGTTGCCACCAGCTGTCTAACTGATCAGTCAATAATGACAATTCAGTTCTATCCAATCTTGGAACAAAAACTGCCAAAAAAAAAAAGACTGAATAATCATATTTTTTTCTGTTTGATCAGCACTATAAGCTTTACTAATTTAAATGCACTGGCCTTTTTATACTTTATAAGTTTTAATCCAGGACTTTGTGATATTTTGTTTGGAATTACTGTTAAAGATGTGGATAAACATCATCCAGAACAGGGCAACAGTTTTGTCTTGTTTGCAGAGATATAACAGGGATCATGGTGCATGAAAGCTAGTTTAAGGTATTTAATAGTAGTCTTGAGTAGTTCAATAAGGTGTAAACACGTACACTCCCTTATTTCATGTACTCACAGTACATGTAGTAAAATTGTACAGACCTATCAGGTGCAGCTGTGAAATGCTTGTGACATGTGTGCCAGTCACTCTCAGTTCGCCGGTGAAATGAACATTTTTTTCTTTATTTCATTTAAAGCAATCAAAGGAGGAGAATCATCACTGAGTGACGGCTCATCATGACACTGAAATATACGGGTCAAATGTGTGAACAGATGACAACATGACAAGGAGTGTGTACACAAATATCTTTAATTGTATCAAGCACTTTATGCCATGAACTCGTAGGGGATGGGCTCCAGCAGCTGTGGCTCGTTTCTCTTAGTGCTGACAAAGTGAGCCTCACGGGG
>VUQS01076394.1:12226-23487 GCA_015108495.1 Heterochromis multidens
TTTCCAAAAAAAAGGTGGAAAAAAAAAAAAAAAACAAGTATAATCAAAGGACACCTCAATGTGTGTAACTTAACAGAAAAACGATTAGAAAATGCTAAAACCAAAAAACGTTAAGGAGTAAAATTTTCACTATTCTGTTTTCTGTGTTTCTTGTATAATTGTTATCAGAAAATTGCATGTAGAGATGAACCCATTTCTTCCACTAACATACATTGCCTTTGGAGCTCCATAGCACATAAACTTTTTGCTGCCTGTAAATATATTGTTCATAGAAAAGCTACACATTTCAACTTTAATTGTATTTTCCTTCACTGCAGTGAGTGTTGATAACAGTATATGTTTCTCAGCTTGTTAAAGCAGCAAGACAGATTACATCAAGGACCACTGCTGGACACACAGAGCTGCTCTCCAGTTGTAGCATCTCATTGTTATTGTCATGTAGGTAGTATTTTAATTCATTTTTAAAATGTGTTTAGATGCTGTTGTTTTTTTTCCACACAAGATATATTTCATTTTTATTTTAGGTAAATGGACACCACTGACTGTTATTGTGTGTAAGGCTCTCTTTACCACTGTAAAGTGGTATCTGCTTCCTCCTAATCTCCAGCTTTCACTTCTGCATATTAGCCTCAGTGTTGTGTGTCTTTGCCAACTATCTCCTGTAAGTTTCATTTCCTATGTGTCACTTGAATTAATCACCTACAGAGTGCCTGGATAAAGAATTATCATAAAAATAAAATATATGTATAAAATTTATATGTGTATAAAATACAAACAGAATAAGGTAGGATTACTATTGTGTTATTTTGAAATCTATTTCTTTAATGGCATGACACAATTTGGTACAACTTATTTTAAAAACTCTGCACACCTGAATCAATGACAGGTGCAAAGGAGGGAAAAAAATCTTTGTTAAATACATATAGTATGACCTCTACACACTGTCTCGCTTACCATCAATTTTATTGAATCACAACGTTTCGGTCCAAGCGACCTTCGTCAGGTACAAGGAAACAATAATCACACAATCACTTACACACAGTAATATATGTTCACTCCCGGGAGGGAACATATATTACTGTGTGTAAGTGATTGTGTGTTTCCTCGTACCTGACGAAGGTCGCTTGGACCGAAATGTTGTGATTCAATAAAATTGATGGTAAGCGAGACAGTGTGTAGAGGTCATACTATATATATGACACAATTTGGTAAAACCTTGGGAAAACCTCCACAAAGTTTCTTTTTACTACAGATACAAGTCAATTTTAAACCATTTGAAATAACTAATTTCAAAACTAGCTTTCTTCTTTGACAGGTTATTTTGAGATGGATTTACTCACAGAGAAACATGCTAGTTCAGTTTAGTTTTATTGCTATATTTTAACTGTATATTTACACTGCAGTGCTCCCCAGGTCCTTTAGTGGTGTGTATTTTCAGATTTAATTTTTTGTATTGATTGTAACCAAATTGTACATGCCTATTCTTTGAATTTTAATTGAAAATAAAGAATAAAAAGAAAACAAATATATACAGTGGGGGAAATAATTATTTGATCCCCTGCTGAATTTGTAAGTTTGCTCACTTACAAATAAATGAATAGTCTCTATTTTTTGGTAGTTTTATTTTAATGGAGAGAGACAGAATATCAACCAAAAATCCAGAAAAAAAAACACATTACATAAAAATTATAAATTGATGTCTCTGAGTGAAATAAATATTTGATCTCCAAGCAAAACCTTTAACATAACAACGGCAGTATGATAAGAGGGGCACTTCAATTCAACTTTATCTATAGCTAATTTTCTGTAATATATTAGGATATTTATATATTGAGTTATTGTATTATTATTTGTTATTTGTAATATTTTGTAATTTGTAATATATTGTATTATTTAATATTGGTATTTTAACTTTCTTACTGTCCTGGAGCAACTGTAACCACATAATTTCCTCAGGGGTTAATAAAGTATTCTGATTCTGATTCTGAAAACATGACTTAGTACTTGGTGGAGAAACCCTTGTTGGCAAGCACAATGATAAGGTGTTTCTTGTAGTTGTGAGCAAACTTACAAATTCAGCAAATAATTATTCCCCTCACTGTGTGTGTGTGTGTTATCAGATCATAGTCTGATAATCCTCCACATACTGAGAGTCTTAATGGCTGCTTGGGCAGTACTTGCAATTGGAAATCCATCCCACATTTAGGGACTTACTTGGCTACTTGCAATTATTGTCCACAAGACTACTGGGATGAACCACAATTCATTAAGCTGAGGTCAGTAGAGACTGAAACTGTTGCTGGAGGGTTGTAGCCAAACCTTTTATTTAAGCTTAAAACACTAAGAAGTACAAAGCAATTTACTCTGAGGTCTGAGGTTGTCTGAGGTTAATCTGAGGTACTGAGTATGGTAGATGGTGGGAGGGCATAAGATTTCTTAAAAATTACTGGTCAAAACATCTGCAGAAGAAGGTGTAAATCAGTGTGGCATGTTCCATGCATCATTCATAAATTCTGAATTCCCATTTGAAATGAAAAATAGTCTTCCTTCTGTTGCATTCTTTCTAAATCTGGCCTGGTCCATGCTGTAACACACACATACACACACACATATTATGCCTGGATGTGCCTACTGCATGATAGAAGAGTGTGTATGAAAAGTAATAAGATACCAGTATAATGTCCTCCATGCATTCCTCCGTGATGGTTACACACAGCATAAAGATCATACAGGTATTCATGAGGGAGGATCATGTCAGCAGATTGGTGGGGTTGGCCTGAGTGCTGTTTCCAGGAAGGTGGTGATGGCCCCAGGTTCAGGTTCTTCATACTCTGGCTTCTCTTCACTACATGGGGTGCCATGTCCAGTCCAGTCAGCGGGAAACGCACGAGGGTTGACAGCTTGTTCCTTCGCTCTCCTACCTGTTTCAAAAATCGTTATTCATGTATACAGCCAATACAGTGCTGTTTCAGAAAGTATTCAGATCCATTAATGTTTGCACACTTTATTGTGTTATAAATTTTACTTCATGCAATATGATCTTAGTTCAAAACAGTCATCTTGTCTAGTATATTACAAGAGGTGATAAGGGGTTACAGTAGTATCCAGTCTGCCCCTCAGTCTAATGACAGAAGACAAAAAAAACTCTGTTGAGAGATCATAATTTCTCTCTTGGCATGCTCTTGGTAGGTGACAACTGAAGCTTGTCTATAGAAATACTTCTTGAATCTTTGCACTACCAGGGCTGCAGCATTTTTTTTCTTTCTTTTGCAATTCCCAATTCTAATTGTAAATCAAACCTTTTGCCAACAGGCAAAGATTTTAGCCCCACTCTTCCGCCATGCTCTCTCCTCCTTCCACACCACGTACTAAGCCCCCAGCCACAGGTATGCAGACTGGGGTAGACACCAACAAGTTATTCTCATGTCCATTTGTTATAAAAATTGAAAGAAAGCAGGGCTAAGAATGGAAAGGATGTCCACAAAAACAGCAGGGACCACATTTAGAGAAAGCTATGACTGACTGATTTGCAAAGCACTGGATTGATTACCATTGAAATGGAAAATAACATTTTTATTTCCATAAGCTGTGTTGTGTCTAGAATGTGATTTGAGGGCACCTGTGGCAAGCAGAATGAAGTTCACAGGGCATACACCAGTGTACACAATAAAATGGCTCACAATCAGCTTCTCAGGGAAAGAGACAAAGAGGCTGTTTATTCCTAAGGAAGAATGAATGTGGCTGAATACAGTGAGATCCTTGAAGAGGAACTGCTCCAGTGTGCAGCGACCTAATGCTGAAGCAAACAATCGCCCTTCAATATGAGAGTGAAGAAAAACATGCAGGCAAGGAAATGTTGGAGTGGCTTTAGAACAAGTTTTTGACTGTTCTGAGTAGCCCGGTAAAAGAATTTCTCCACAGGAACATGAGTGATTCACAGATGCGAGCCTGGCAGTATCTGGCAGAAGAATTGAATTGCCTCAACTCAAATTCAAAAGTTGCACAAAGCTTGTGCAGACCTACCTAAGAAGATTCGAAAGTGTTGGCAGAGCCTTTGACAGATTACTAAATTCAGAATCTAAACACAATTTTAAAAGAGAGATTTCAGCTTTTCGTATGTAATATATTTGCAAAATGTTCAAAAGATATGTTTTCACTTAATCTCGTGGGTTATTGAGCTCATATTAATGTGATAACTGCCAAATTAGATTAAAGTAGAATTAGATTTACAAAACTACAACAACAATTGATTCTGCAGGCAAATATCACTCTATTAGGAGTGGATTATCTAGAACAAGATTCAACACTAAAATGAGCAAAAAGCTATCAAATTAATTTAACTGCAAATAAATAAAGACAAACTAATCGCACAGGGTAAAGAAATTCCCCTTTGACTGCCAGTTTTACTGGTGTCACAGTATGAATTCTGCTTTTACTTGCATTAGAAAATTATTCAAAATGTACTTGTGACTGTCAGTTTTATTCCTGACGATCATTAAAAGTGACCAGAATCAGAAAAAAAAAAAGTTTTCTGTCAGTAAAGGAAATGCAGCAGCAGTTTTCTGTGGTTCAGTATGGATTTTCTATTCAAATCACTTTTCAGTATAGAAGCTCTCCTCCTGAGATTGGATCCTTATCATGACTGAAGCCCCTGCATAACCCCTAATCTTAGAAATTGTGTTGTGCAGATTACCAGCTCTGGTCTCTGATGCTAAGCTGGTGCTTGGCATAGAGTTCGACAGACTGATTGACTGAATTGTAATGCATAGACTAAGAAAAGGCACACTGGTCAGGAACTCCAAAATCAGGATCTGATATTAGAGTTTTTGAAAGTATCTGATGTGGTGAGGTGATTGGTAGGGCTTAACTCATGGGGCTTCACTGAGCCAATATGCTGCCACTTGCTTGTGTAATCAGGTTGAGGAGAGGTAGAGGGATGCTAAACACTGAATGAGGATGGAGGGATTGGTGGACTCTGGACTTTTATAGCAAAAATGTTTTGGTACATGTAATATCATCTCTCTAGGGAAAAAGAGCCAGACAATGCAGGGCAATGGGACTAATACAGTCAGATAAAGTCATATTTTTATGCACAGTGCCAGCTGTGAAAGAGACAATAGTAGATGTCTCATTTTCTGGACTTGGCCAGTTGTATCTGAATTGGAAGACCGAAAAAATGAGAATTAACTGTTGTGATGCATCAGCATTATCTTTTATTAGTCTCCTAAATTATCCTTTCTTAAATTATAGGCTTTCTCTTAAAAAGGCTCAAACCTTCATGGTATCACGAGGGTAATTTTTCAGAAGTATTTTCTAAAACAGACCTGGGCATCTGGCCCATTGGTTGTCCCTGACCAGCCTGTGTGAGATCAATGGGAAATTAGGATTCAAATGTACAATAAATAAATATAGATCATGCAGCCTGTCCCATTTTAGCCACCAAACACTCTTTGATAAACTCCCCATCGGGGAATGCCTCATTGATTTTGCAATTTTGTGGGAAATCACAGTATAACTTTGTTGTTTTTATTTTGAAGGTGACTGCTATTTGTTTTTATTTACACATGTATGTGTATGCAAGATAATGCAACTCTGCCATGATAAGAAAGAATCATTTATGAATGTGCTCCTCTCCAAGCAAACTGTAACAGGAGGGACTGAGGACATTGCAGGGAATCTGACTTTTTCTCCTTGGCTCTGGACGAGAGCTGTGATGTCCACAACACAGCCCAGTTACTCCTCTTTGTACGTGGGATAACAAAAGAGTTTGAGATTACAGAGGAACTGGCAGCACAACAGGGAGTGATTTGTTTATGGAGGTAAGTGCATGCTTTGATAGCCTGGGGCTGAAATGGGACTAACTGGGAGGGGTTACAACCAATGGCTGTCCAAATCTGACATGGAAAAATGTCAGACTTTTTTTAAGATTTATTTTTGGGCTTTTTGCCTTTAAAGAGAGAGCAGGGGAAGACACGCAGCAAAGGGCTGCAGGTCAGACTCGAAGCTGGGGCACTGCATTTCAGCCACAAGGCATATGGATGCCTGCTCAGCCAGTGAGCTAAACTGGCACCTAAAATGTTGGACTTTTGAAGTGGATGCAAGATAAAGTGACTGACATGAACCCAGAACTGAAATTGGTATTTTGGCATTGTATTATACACTAAGAGGTGTTGTGTAAGTCAGAGCTACAAATTAACCATGTTGTTGATGTTATGACTAAAATAGTTGACTTCATCAGGGAAAAATGGTGAAATAGGCTACCACAAAGCTGTCAGGTGGCTCAGCCTGGGCACAGTGCTAAAAAGAGTATGGGACCTGAGAGCAGAAATTCAAAAGTTTTGTGAGAAGAAAGGCAAGGACACCCAGAGCTGTCAGATGTATAATGGAAGGCAGATCTTTCATTTGCTGTTGATGTGACTGTCCTTCATATTTCCACCTCAGACACTGGACCTGACTTTAATGCACTTGTTTAAGCCCAAAACAAACTAGATTTCTCTCGCTGAACAAGAAACAAGAACTGAAAAACTGCAGATGAATTAATTAAACTTAACAGGACTTTGCATAAAGCTAAAAAGTCTTTGACATTTTACAAAAACATGTACATTTTTCACAGTTGTTTTTGGGAATGTTGATTTTTAATAGTGAATAAATGTTGATGTTTTTACTATACCTTTTTATACTAATTGTAGCATCTTCTCTTACTAGTAGCAGTTTATAAAGAGATAAAATTAATACTGAGCAAACTGAGTTCAGCTTATTGGTGCGGTCCTCCACAACAGTCCCAGTTTCTTACGTGTCTGCTTGAGAAAATTCATTTCCCACCTCTGTTCTAGAGCAATAATAAGTATTATAAAAATGATTAATCTGTGATTGCTGTTGCAAGTAAACTGAAATTGATCTGTGAAGTTGATTAGAAAGTTCAGTAACCTCACAAACAACAGAATGTGTTACCTGCTCTTGTCCAATCACCTGGCATCAGACTGAGATGGGAAAAAAAATCTTTTATGTTTTCTGCTCCCATTGACTTGTTTTTTTTTTTATGTTTTTGCAAATGTAAGTGTAAATTAAAGAACTTGTATCCCAGACTATTGCAAATTCTGTGTTAACTCATTATTATTATTGAATTTGAGGCTTCCTAAAATCAATTGTTGTGTCATTGTGTCTTAAACCTGTCCTGACGAGGGCCATCTAAAAAAAGAGTGATAGCTTAAATAACACTAAATTAGTTAAGTAAAGGTTAACAAATGCTACCACTTGGTTAACACAAAACAGTATGGTCCAATGTCTCCAAAACACAGGCAGTCATTTCAGATCAGAGGATATATCTTGTTAGCTGCGTTGGAAAATGAGATGTTTCCCTAATTTGGCAAAAATACTTTTAAAAGAACTGTTACTGAAAATTTTATCTTAATGCACACTGACAACATGCCCAAGTCTAAATATAGTAGTATTATCGTGTTAATAAAAAGATTATTGTGAACCAATTACAAATAAAGGGTCAGACACTATGAGCTTACAGTCTGAGGCAGAGCAAACAGCTGCTGCTACAAAGTACTAGACAACTTACAATGTGATCATTAAAACTCAGGGAAATAAATATCTAAAGAGAAGGGCAGAGTTCACTTTTGAAACAAGGAAAAAGAAGAAGTTACGTTTTTAGGAATACTTTTAGATCCACATCTCAAATTTGATAAACATGTAAAGAAGATTTCAAAGACGGTTAAGGCTAATCTGAATTGTTTTAAGTTAATTCGACATTACCTACCCACTACAGCAGCTCAGTTATTTATGCCCTCCAAGATATTCTCTCATTTTTCATATTGTATGACAGTTTGGACTCAAGCAGCACCATCTACAATTCAGCATGTGACATCTTTATATAATCAAATGGATAAAAAACCTGTTTGGTGGCATCATTGTCACATTTTAAAGAAATATAATTTACTTAGTTTTAAGAGTTTCAATCATTTGTGTTTTCTTAAACTAGTTTTTAAATGTATAAATAGGCTGGCCCCAGAGTGTTTATATACTATATTTAAAGACAAGACAGTAATCGCATTACTAGGAGTATGATGAACGGCAACTGTAAAATACCATATTGCAGATCTAAATTTGGACAATCAGCATTTTCCATAAAAGCTTGCCATCTGTGGAACACACTTCCAACTGAAATCAAATTGATTACAGATATTAAATCTTTTACATTGAAGGTCAAAGGTTGGTTAAAGGTAAATCAGAGCTGTAGTCATTTTAATTAATTTTATTATCATACTTTTGGAAATTATTTTATTTTATTTATTTATTTATTTATTTTACATTATATTTTGCACTGTTTATTAATAGTAGTTGTACTCATAGTGTATTTTGGTTTTATGTAATTGAATGTGTATTCTGAATGTAAGCCCAACAAGGGACAAAGGTTGGAAATTAGCAATAGCTATAAACTATGTGCAGCACATCAGTTTCATGTTTTATATTTGAACTATATATATATGAAACTGCATTTCCCTTTTAAATAAATAAGAAATAAAAAAAACAGGCATATAAGGGGATACTAATGAGTCTCCTGTGAAAGCGACTATTAAGCGACTATTTAACCATATGTTTATTCACACGGACAAACACAGTCAAAAGTTAGTTTCCATCTGTAGTCCCTGAGAAGAATCCACTAGTGACGAGTCAGTTATGGTAAAAAGGAAAAGTTTAGGACAAATTTTGACCTGGTAATGACAAGAGATAGAAACTAAAGGGATTAGCCCTTCTGAAGTGACATAATAGCTGTATAAAATTTCATGGCAACACATCAACAAGTGAAACAACTGTGAAGATTCTAATAGTTAAAAAGAAAAATGAGATAAGAAAAATTAAAGCTTCACTCTTAGGGAACCATCAAAGTCAATCAATAATATGTTGAGATATTTCACCTGATGATGAGAGAAGTCAAGGGATCACCAAACACATTATTCCAATCAGCAGTTATTGTAATACTTCTGTCTGGGCCAAAGTAGTGAACTGGCTAAAAACTATGCACTTTGTGTTTTTCACCAACTCGATGGCATATGAGATAGTTGGACTGCCACTGGCAATTACATTAAACATAAAGAAAGCAACATTTTTTAAATTTTAATGCTTATTTTTTAAAGGTAAAATGTTGACTAACTCTTCCTGGATGTTTCTGCAGCACAGCACAGTACAGTTCAATTGTAACCAGTACTGTGTGTGCACAGTACTGAATGATCTCAGTCAGGGAAATTAGAAAGGACACTTGGTAACTTTTGGAGTGTAAATGACCTATACACTCAAAAGCCTGCATACAGAATTACTATGAAATTGCAGTAGGGAGAAGGCTACCTCTTTGAGAGACTACTGGGAAGCTTCCATGTGAATAGATGGGAAAAACCAAAATAATAAGAGTCTCTATCAGACAGGAAAAAAGGAGGAAGCAGAACTCCAAATGATTTTACCAGGTGTGGGGAAACTATGGCCTGGTGAACACAGATTCTAAACATGGCAGGCCTCTGTGAAGGAGCCATCATAGCAGTATATATTTTATCTGTATGTCTGAGGTTAGAAAAACCTGTGACTGATTACTAATTCTTATTCTTGTTCTTTCAGCCGCTTCCTTTACAGATTCTCACCCTATCCCTTCTGTCGCAACAACCCTTTGCGTCTCCTCCTTCAATATTAATTTGGTTTTCCTGCATTGATGTACAACATCAGAATGTTTCATAAAGAGTGGTTAGAAAGTACCAGCAATTAATTTGTGTGGCGCATTCCCTTTCATCCTAGTTGAATTCAGTTGCCTTCTTTCATGTTCTTCCTTTCAGTAAACAGTCAGAATTCATAAAACACCACTTCTTAATTTTTTGTGTTGCCATGGCTCTAGACAGGGTTTAGTGAGGGAAGAAAATGCATTTTTTAATTTTCCAGGCTGAGATCACTCAGGTTATTAAAGAACTTCACGGCGGCAAGATGCTGGGGTGTGTGGGATTTACACCAATAATACGTGTTTAGAATAATGCATTAAGGCCAGGGACAGGTGCAGTGTTGGTTTTAAAGAAGAAGGCTACAAGGTATCCTTCAATGATTGTGGCATGTGGCATATCTCACTAAAAAGGAGAGGGTGTTAGAAAGAAGCTGGATATATACACAGTTGTGCTCATAAGTTTACATACCCTGGCAGAATTTGTGATTTTCTGGCCATTTTTCAGAGAATATGAATGATAATACAAAAACTTTTCTTTCATTCATGGTTAGTGGTTGGGTAAAGCCATTTATTATCAGACAATTGTGTTTGCCCTTTAAAAATCATAATGACAACAGAAACTATCCAAATGATCCTGATCAAAAGTTTACATACCCTAGTTCTTAATACCATGTATTGCCTCCTTTAACATCAATGACAGCTTGAAGTCGTACGTCACACATCCCCAAAATATCAGCGATCCACCTCCGTGTTTCACAGTAGGGATGGTGTACTTTTCATCATAGGCCTTGTTGACGCCTCTCCAAATGTATTTTGGTCTCATCACTCCAAATAACTTTGTTCCAGAAGTTTTGAGGCTTGTCTCTGTGCTGTTTAGCATTTTGTAAACAGGCTGCTTTGTGGCATTGGCGTAGTGATGGTTTTCTTCTAGCGACTCAACCATGCAGCTCATTTTTCTTCAAGTGCCTCCTTATTGTGCATCTTGAAACAGCCACACCACTTTTTTTCAGAGACTCTTGTATGTCAGCTGAAGTGATTTGTGGGTTTTTCTTTGCATCCCGAACAATTTTTCTGGCAGTTGGCAGTGGCTGAAATTTTTGTTGGCCTACCTGACCGTGGCTTGGTTTCAGCAGAATCCCTCATTTTCTGCTTCTTAATTAGAGTTTGGACACTGATGATTGGCATTCTCAATTCCCTGGATATATTTTTTTATATCCTTTTCCTGTTTTATAAAGTTCAACTATCTTCTCCCGCAGATCCTTTGATAATTCTTTTGCTTTCCCCATGGCTCAGAATCCAACAATGTCAGTGCAGCACTGAATGAAACATGCAGCGGTCTGTCTGGAGCCCAGAAACTCACTGACTTTTTATACACACACACAAATTAAAAGCAAACAGATCACAGGTGAGGATGGTTACCTTTAGTAGTCATTTAAACCTGTGTGTGTCAACTTGTGTGTATGTTATCATGGCAAAACTTCCAGGGTATGTAAACTTTTGATCAGGATCATTTGGATAGTTTCTGTTATCATTATGATTTAAAAAGGGCAAACAG
>VUQS01076399.1:0-12209 GCA_015108495.1 Heterochromis multidens
GGGAATACAGAAATGTAAACATAAAGGCACTCCAGAACAAAAGCATAAATCTCTCATAATGCAAAATAAACAAAACTCAAAACCCTGGGTCACATACCCAGGGACCATGACAGACAGTCTTCTATAGAACCAGACGTTTTGCAACTGCAGACATAACCATTAGTAAGAACGCAGGTTTAAAGCAGTTTTTATATACAGTATAGTCTACAGATCTAATGTGGGATACAGCAGAACAGGAGATCAGCAGCACAAATGTGAACATAAAAAATCTGTAGAAAAATCATAACGCAATCATGTCAACATGGACCAGAATCTCCAAGGAAGTTTTCCAGCATCTCATCAAGAGCTGAGGCTGTTTGAGAGCAAAGTGAGACTCGAGCCAATATTAGTATGCTGTTCCTAATGAAGTACTGACAGACTGTAAGACACAGTATCTTTTACTATGAATGAATGCTTTTATTAAACCATTTATCCAGTATATTCAGGAAAATATTTAGACTTCTCTGCTTGCTAACTGTTACCCACTCCTTAGGTGTTAATGTGTGGCTAATCAAACTTCTTTCTAAAATTAGCTGCACTACATTTCCCTGGTTGGCTGTCACTGCTTTCTAGTAAAGTTCATAGTCTGGAACCAGATTTTCATATGTTTAACTTTATTATATTGATGAAGTTACCAGTTGATTTGGAGCCATGCTGTTATAACAGTGAACCTAACAGCTACACAACAGCTCTGAATTTTATTTCTCATCAGACTTGTGTGTTCTGGCCAGAGACAGCGAGAGAGAAAGAAAGAGAGGCATGGAGAGAGCTGAGGTCCAGCTGGGGAGTAAAAGCCCCTCACTGAATGAGCTCAGCAACACACAGTTGGACTTCATTAACTCTCACAAACATTCAGTTGTCTGCAGGTCAAGCGCACACATACACACACACAGAGCTAATGTACAACACACACATTCAGTTTACTATACAAAGACTTTAAGTCACATAGTCAGCCCTCTGCTTTGTCTGGCTCTGCAAACAATGGCTGTTTTGTATCAGCAGCTTCAGAATAATGTATGCCAATAAAGTCTTGATGGAAAGTAGCTGTCGAGGCTTTGGGTAGTAGTCATCGTCAGCTCACCTCATTTTAATAATGCCACTGTGCAGCCACCTGGAGGGTCAGGTGAGGTCTATAATGAATGCAGCGCTGTAATCCATAGCTCTCCTTCTGGCAGTTTGAAATTAGCAGAGTGGTCAGTTGAGTATGAAAGGCAAGCCTAAACAGAGCATCACCCAGGATATAAAGAGGAGCCTGACAAAGTCTGAAGCAGTATTTAGCAGTACTGATTCAACTCCACACAGCTGCAAAAGCTTTCTGGAAAAATAGAGAACAATTAGCTTTTTTTCCTTATTCTTTCCACTGGCAGAAAGCTGCAAAAGGACAGCTGTGTCCCTGGTTTTTGAACTTTTGCATATATCAGGAAGGAAAAATAAGCAGTAAATAGTCCATAATTTGATGGACTAAAATGTGAGTATCTACATTATGCTTTACACGCTGCATTCATCATTCACATGGATAGACCCTGCAAACTGGGAATTAATATAGTTCCAGGATTTCTATTTATTCACATTTTCACATTCATAGACTGGTGACATGTGCAGTGTATACCCTGCCTTCTGCCCTATGATAGCTGGGATAGGCTCCAGACCCCGACAATCCTGACTTGGATAAGCAGAAGAACATGGATAGATGGATAGATAGATGGATGGATGGATGGATGGATGGATGGATGGGAAACATACAAGACAGTTGTCAATCTTTCCCATCAAATTCTTCACAATTATTATTCACAAGTGGAAAACATTCAAGACATTTGCCAGTCTTTCCAGGAGTGGACAAGCCAGCAAATTCACCCAAAGCTCAGACCATGCAATGTTCAGAGAAACTGCAAAAACCCAAGAGCTCCATCTCAGACTCTACAGGCCTCAGTTAGCATGTTAAAGGTTAAAGTTCATGACAGTACAATTGGGAAACGACTGTATCAAGTATGGCTTAGTTGGAAGGGTTTGGAAGAAAGCCACTCCTCTCTAAAAACAACATGATAGCGCAGCTTAGCTTTGCAAAGTTGCATCTGAAGAAATTACTAGACTTCTGGAACAATGTCCTTTGGACAGATGAGACTAAAGTGGAGATGTTTGTCCATAATGCAGAGCACCACCTTTGGAGAAAACCAAACACAGCATATCAGCACAAACACCTCATACCAACTGTCAACACAGTGGTGGAGAGGAAGTGATTTGAGTACCTTACAGTCACTGACCACTCCTCTGTATACCAAAGTATTCTAAACTCAAATGTGATGCCATCTGTCTGACAACTAAAGCTTGGCCAAACTTGGGTCATGTAACAGGACAATGATCCCAAGCACAGTAGCAAATCTACAACAGAATGACTGAAAAAGAAAAGAATCAGTGTTGCAGTGGCCCAGTCAAAGACCAGACCTCAACCTGATTAAAATGCTGTGATGGGACCTGAACAAATGTCCACAAACCTTCTTGAACTGAAGCAACACTGTAAAGAAGAGTGGGCCAAAATTTCTCATACATAAAAGTAGAGAAATTATTATTTCAAGTTATTGCTGCTAAAGTAGTTGTACAAGCTACTGAATAATGGGGTGTACTTAACTTTTTTACATGCTGCTTCTGCATTTTGGCTTCATTTTTGTTAAATAAAGTGTAACATGTTGTGTTGTTGGTCATCTGAGGTTGCATTTAACTAATTTTAAGATCTGCTAAGGACCAGATAACTTTTTTTTTTTTATTATGCCCTGATATATAAAACCTCATTTACAGATGGTGTACTTTCTTTTTACTATGACTGTACAATTCATCAATAATTTATTAATGTATGACTCTAAATCTTAAAAAATTATTGTAGGCAGCAAGTGAATAAAAGCAGAATTTAGTTAAACAACTGCTTATTAGACTACACAATCAAAAAAAGAAAAAAACAATGTGGCCTCATTTTGAAACCTAACATCTGACTTTAGCTCAAAGAGTAACAGAAAAAAAAACTGTTGTTGCTGAAAACTGCTTCATTGTTATGGAAAATATTAATCCTCAGAGTCCTCTTGTATGCCTGAGTTTTGATTATCTGCTGAGTAATGGCAGAAATATTAGACAAGAGGCTGGAACTCATCTGTTGAAGAGCCAACGCCCAGGGCTGGATGACAGCTGAGAACCAAAGACCTTTTATTCACCTGTGTGCATTTCTGTCAGCATGTGCACAGCAAGCTACTACACACATGAAATATTTAATATTATTAAAAGATAAACTTCAGTAATTAACTTAGATTTTATATTCATATCTTTGGCCATCATTTGAGTTAGTAATAATGATTAATACATTATATTAACCGAAATAAGACCAGTCAGGCAGAGTGGAAACAAACTACTGGCTTAGAGAGAATTGAAGTGAATGGTAAATAATTATATAATAAGTTTTAACTATATGTATTCTTTGTTTTCAATCCAGTCCATACCATATGTCACTCCTTATTTTTGCTCTACTCCAATACCATCATAATTTGACCCCCTAAAAAGTCACTGTAGCAATACAAATATGCAAGTAAATATAAGCATAGCATAATGATTTATGCAGAGATAACTCTACTGTGAAAGATAATAAAATATGTAGTGGACTGATATTGGACCTGGCTGCTTCATAATGCTAAAGCGTAATCTAGTTGTGTGCCAGTTTAGCACTTACCATTTCCTTGCTCTGACAGTCTGTGCATAGACTCAATCAGTTCCAATGTCTTTTCTGTTTTTCACTAATTTTAATTAATGTAACTGTTATTTAACAATTATTAGCGCTAACTCACAGTCAGAATTGTTGGAAGTATGTAAAGAAACTGAACACAGAAGCACGGTAACACCACTGCCAACTAGTATTTTTGAGATGTATTTACCAAGCTCCAGAGACTGTCAAACATGTTAAAGAGACTGGGCTCTGTTCCATTTCAATTTTAGCTGGATTTAATATGTTTAAAAAAAAAGCTGTTATCCAAAGAAAGAAAAGCAAAGCTTTGACAAAATCAGAATTAGTAGGTCAGATTGGAAAATTGGATTGTAATCAGTGGATGATTTCATGATAAATTCCAATGGTACTGAGCATTTACAGTAACATTATAGTCATAGAATACAAGAGTTGTAATTGAATGAATTTAAACAAACAAATTAAATCTTAGTTCCCTGATTTAGACTGAGACAGCCAAACTCTGCAGTAACTTCAGTGATTATACTTAAAAAGAATGGTGTTTAAAACATATAACTTTGAAATGATTAGTATTTTGTAACTTTTTTTGGTTTGACACAGTCACTTATTATTTCTGTTTCCTGACCTTCTTCACAGAACTCTCCTGTGTAGCTGGGGAGGCAGAGACAGGTGAAGGAGTTGATCCTATCCAGACAGGTGGCTCCATTCAGACATGGGTTAGACTGGCACTCATCGATATCTTCAGACACACAACACAAAGCAGCAGTATTATACATCATTCACCTGTCAGTAAGGGGTCAGCATAGCTTGTTAAAAAAGCAGACCTGGCTTTGTGAGTTTCTGTACCTGTTTCACAGTGCCGCCCAGTGTATCCAGGTACACAGATGCAGACATTTTGTGCTCCTTTCTTGTAGCATAAGCCTCCGTTCTGACACACACTGGTTGAGCATGGCAGGAGATCTGCATCAAAGAGAAAATGAGAATGAAAAACTATTAAAATCACACCAATAGCCAGCATCATTAACAGTGATGAAATGTACTGCAGTTCAGAAGGTCTTTACAACTATTTATTGGCGCAGCAGGGCTGTCAGTGTTTGTAGTGAGAGAGACTGGGTTTAGAGCAAGACAGAACAGGACACCTCCGATTGCAAACAGGACTGGTTTTTACCCTGTTTTATAATGCATATTTTTGTAGAACCTCTCCATCTTCTAGAAAAAATTGTTATATTTTTTGACAAAGGCTATAGGCCAAGAAAGGAAAACAATACACTCTTGCTGCAAACCACATGGGCAAACCTGGAAGCTAGAAATGTTTGGCTCGTACACCAAGTGATCAGGTTTTTATTAAGTGAGTTCTTGCCTTTTGTGGCTTGGATCTGATGTGAAATTTATGAGTTGAGGACCATAATCTGTATATAAAAGATGGAAGTGACACTGATGTCTTGGGTTCTGGACTCTGCATTTTGAAGCTGCACATGGTCACTTCTGGCTCCAAAAAACTCACATAATGCCAAAATGATTTTTTGGTGCCAGAAGTGACCATATTTGGACTAGCGGGTGGAGTGCTAAGATGTCGGCAAAGGGTGTTTTCACACCTGCCGTGTTTAGTCCGTTTAAATCGAACTCTGGTTCATTTTCCCCTTTGGTGAGGTTTGTTTGTGCAGGTGTGAACACAGTAATCACACTCGGGTGCGGACCAAAACAACCGCACCGAGACCCTTTGGAGGAGGTGGTCTCCTACCCACGTATACTTTGCATTCTGGGATGCGATAAGGTACTATAGATATGCAAAGGTCTGTACGGGCTAGAAACTAGCCGTGAAATAAATGTAAATTCTTCATGTTCTCCAATAGTCCAGAACACAGCACATTCTTCCTGTATTTACTTTTGTTGCTCCCGCCCCAGACACATCTGGCCAATAAGCGGCATGAACATTCTCACATATTTTGTAGTGACGCTTTTTGGTTCGCTTGGAGTTAACTTGGACTTTTCTCTGTGTGAAAAGAAACCAAACCACGGGAAAAAGCTACAAGTTTACAAACTCATCGACTGATTCAGACCAGAGTAAACGAACTATAGGTGTGAAAACACCCTAAGGATAATCAAGGTTAGCTCACAGATCTGACGCTATATTGTTTGTGATATAATTTCATTAAAAATACTTCAAAATGTAACCCCACAAACCATGGTCAGTGAAAGGCATCATGCCCATCAAGCCTTAGCAAAATCCACAAGGGTGGGTTAACAAAGGGTGAGTTGTTATGAAGGAGGAATCATAGATTTTTTGTATGAGGCTGTTAGTTGGCCATTTGATACTTGATATGCAAGGAGAAAACCTTATGTTTTAGAACTTTGACAATGTATAACAAACTTTTGATAGCACAACAGTATATTATCAAAAAAAGCATGCTCTGTCCCTTTTACCTAAGGTGGATGGCTGAGCGAGGGGTCAGCTGGAAGCAGCTCAAACACTACAGCTGTTGATTCAAATAACTGGCAAAATTTCAAGCATGGGGAACCGAAGTATGCAGTAAAACAAGCTGCTGTGCCATTTACCCCACTGAAGTAGCTATAAACAAAACCAACAACAACAGAGTTCATGTACCTCTAACATTTACAGTGCTGGCCTCCACTGAATAAGCTGAGTCAGAGCTGGTCTCTGGTTGAACTGTGGGCACTGTCTGTTCGGGCATCTGAGGGTGGGACTCCACCAAAAAGGGGACGATTTGTTGATCATAGTCTACAAATTTCTCCTCTGGTAAAGCAGTGGCAGCCAGGTCAGGGATCAGAGCCCACGGCGAGACAGAATAGCTGTTTTGGTCAAAAGTATAAAAGGGTCCGTTCTGCATGGAGCTGGTAGTGGACTGGTCAGCGTGTTCTCTGTAAAACTCAGTATGGCTGTCAGAGGAGGCAGACAAAGGCTCGGTCGTGACAGCTGGATGTCTGTTATCTTCAAGGGAGGGATGTGTAAAAGGTTTAAATGTGCTAATTTCTGTCATTGTGGCCTTTATGTCCGTGGAGGTTTGCTGTCCAAAAGTCACAGCTGCTACAGCTGGTGAAATAGTAACAGTGACCTCTCCGAAAAGGTCACCCTGTTCCCCAGAAGCTGCCCCCTCCCCAGACAGCTGCTCTGCACCTGAGTCCGTTTCTGTAACTGCATCATCGCCTGATGAAAATCCAGGCACATCTGTGATTTCTGCACCCACTGCAGGTGAAGGCTGTTGAGTATAAAGGTGAGTGGAAATCATGGTGCTAAGACTGGATGTCTCTGGTGGATATAAATCTTGACCTGAGGCCTCATCTTCTCCAGAGACAGACCCTTCAAAGTCCTCAGTCTGGGCCTGTTTAGTGGTTTCCTGTGACTTTGTGTCTGGGATAAAAGTCGGAAGCTCTGTCCCTCCAATTTCTGTCTCATCAGTCCTCACATCTGACTGGTGTTCAGTAGCTGGGGTGGGTAGAGCACCATCGGCAGAGCCCTCCTGCATAGTGCCAACCTCGTCATCTGTGGAGTTGCTTGCAGAGCCTTCCATGTCCTCATCAGTTAAGATGACATCAGTAACAGGCTTGGAGGCACCAGAGAGGACTGGACTTGATATTGTTGTAGGTGCTGCTGATGAGACAGGGGGAGTGAATGTGGTTGTGACTGTTTGACGTGGTTCTTGAGTTTTGATTCTTGTGACGTCTGTAAAGACATAAGGAAGCAGGTCTGCATCCAGGCCTGAGACTGTAACTTCATCTGGGTATGTATCTCGAGGATAAACGACCTGATCCGTGGTTTCCTCTCTAAATGTCTCCCCTGTGTGGATTTCGATTACACTAAAGGGAGTCGTGCTTATGTCTTCTTGCCTCTTCTCCACTTCTGTCTCTTCCACATATCCAGGGGTGGCCATCTCAAACTGATCCCCTCTGGCTTCCTCTGGTTGATGTGGTGCAAATGTTACCTGGATGGATTGAAAAAGTGTGGCTATTTTTAACAAATGAGGAAGAATGACAAAGAGCCAGTAGCTCTATTCAGACCAGTTTAGACTACTTTACATATTTACAGTAAGTGAGAGAGTTTCTGAATGAATGTCTGATTGAATGATTTAGTTTTAGGACTAGTTTCTGAACTAGCAATGATAGAAATAATAGCAAAAAATATATATAAATAAGCTCACATGGAATTACACTAGAATTATCTAGTAAACAAATCAGTGTATAGAAGGTACCTCATGTTTTCCATTGACAAAGCTGACCATTGGTGGCAGACCAATGGGAGACGCCTCGAGGGAAGTGGAGTCCCCGCTGCCCTGGACGACTTCACTGGTCATCTGTCTAATGTCAGTGAGCTGAGGAAAGAGCGAGCCGTTCACAGGCTGTTTCAAGAGGTCCAAGATACGATCCACTAGAGGCAGATGAGAAACAACCATATAAGAAAATAAGGTAAACTCCACCCCCCCCCCAAAAAAAACAAAAGAAAACAGATACAGTCAAGCGTTATGATTTTATTCCTTACTTAATGTGCCATGTCAGCACCAAGCCACAATCTCCAGAGCAAAACCAAATAAATCCCCATACGGCCTCCATGTTAAAATGCCTAACTTTAGAGCAGATCTTAAATTGTTTATAGCCGGGTAAAAAAATTGTTTTGGTTATTATAACTTAACTGGAGCACGTAAATAGTATTATGGCATAAATTTATGTATAATTAAGACACACAAGCCTAGACACCGGTCGGTGATCAACTACCAATGATCTGTTGAGAGAGAAAAATGTGTTCCCTGACAGGATGCAAGTGGTTGCTGGCAGTTGCTGTGAAATTGATTGCTAAAGCCCCATTCACACTTTTCTCATGGGCTTACACTCAGTAGCTGAGTGTGTGTGCTTGTGTAACTTTGTAAAGTTTTATTTTGCCATTTTCATTGCAAACCTGCAGAGGTTTTTATGTCATTATCTTCTGTGTTAAGCACATTGAGTTTGAGTCTAATGAAATGTGCTACATAAATAAAATGGCCTTTGGCCTTTCTGTTAGTTTCATGTATTGATGTGAGGTTATGGTTTGCATTAGCGTCTAAATTGTTGTTTATCAGGATCCAGTTGTGGAATGTAGTTCACATTTACATAAATGTCATTCAGGTATTTGTTTTTCAGTTTTTTTTTTCTTCATTTCCCAAGGAAGTTTTAGCTTTTAATACTTGAAGTAACATTAGCTGATAACATTTGTACACCTTAACATAAGTGCAATTTTGAAAGCAGGGCTTTTACATTGTGGTTCTGCAACTTCTGTGAAGGATCTGTGTTCTTCCAGCACTGGCAAGATCCCACAGCAGCTCATTTCTGATATTTATTAAAACAAGCCAAAAAGCATATCTGGATGGTTAACAGTTGAAGGTCTGTGTTTCCTATGATTAAGGGCAGTCAGTGCCAGCGGCTGCTCTCAAACAATGCAAGCTTGTGTCTCTTCATTAAGATTTTATGGTACACATGGAAGCTATACAGAGGGAAGTAGCATATGCAAATGTGCAAAAAGTCATAACACAGAGCTTACAGACCTTGAATTTAATAAATTTGTACAAAACTTCAGGATTAAAGTTGACCAATTTTACCAATTTATTCTGACCATGTTAGCAGTAAGGAAATTTGTGTGAGGCCAAACAGAAACACTCTGTCACTGTTAAGTGACTAGTTAACCTGCTCAGTCAGAAAAGTCTCTGTGTCACTCTGAACTTGATACCACATGAAAAAGTATGATTCTTCATTGTAACACTCAGTGGTTCAATTTTCTTAATTTCCTGAGGACATGGAGACTGAGAGTCAGTGGGCCTCATACAAAACAGCCTCTGCTTTATGTGATGATATATTACAGATGCAACAGAACACGCCTTCAACATTTCAATAACAAACACAACTTCTGGAAGATGGTACCACTTGGCTAAGGGTAACAAACACATGTGCACTGTAATTTGAATGAATTATTATGGGGCTCTAGGCAGATAGGGCCTCTGTCTTGTCAACCGCTATTAACCCTTTCCAGGCACAGAATATCCCAAAAGGAAAGAAAAAAGATCTGTGCAAGCTGGTGAAAAAATCTTCAGAAAATAAATAAATTTGGATAAAGAAGCTGTGAATGTGGTGTCTTTGTTTTACCGCTGTAAACCCCACTGCACTTATTACAAAGCACATATAATCACTTCTAAAAACTCACATTCATCAGAATGGGATTTTAAAAAATGATTAATCTGTACTTTTGATTTGGCTGTGATTAATTCAGTCTACTAGATTTAAACAGACAACCTTCTCTTCTCTTTAGAGGACCCTGAATAAAGACAACACAGGATCTACTGTGGTCTCATCCAGCCTAATCAGAAGGGGAAAAAAAAACATGACCGTCTGCCAGTTCTTGGTTAGTCTGTTTAATGTAATCCAACATTGGTGGTAATGCAACTAATTCAAGTGAATGAAGGGTAAATGGATTGTTCAAGAACTTGTTAATTTCAGCAATTCAAGCTGCTCCCTGGAGAAAAGTATTTGTGGTTTGTTGGCAACTCTTTTTGCAGAAATTCTGATGGGAAAGTTGAAGACCAAGCTCTGTAGGCATGTCTTCTAAAGCCAGCAGAGACTAATCACTCCATCAGACCACCATTGTGTCTTTGTGTGTGAGAGAAAAGAAAGGAAAGCGTTCAGAAAGACTCAGTTGCTCTTGATATTATTTGCCTTTTGCTGTGGCCGTCTCATTTTCCCAATGGAGAGGCTGTGATGCGTTTACAGTATATTTAGCTACAAATTGGCCGCACAGCAATGACTGACTTCATCATTTTTACATCTGGCTCTACAAATAGAGTGTGTTTGTGTGTGAAAATCTGTCAGCATATAAAACACAAAGGTTGCACACCATTAGCTGTTTCCTTTACTATTTTACACATGGACAACATAAAACAAACTGTTGAGAGAATCAGGACGGGCCATTGTCTGCAGTTGCTCATTCTCATATGTAACATACAACAGGAGACAGTTTGTTTCACTACTATTTCACTATTTGAATGGATGCTGCCTTGGTACAATGTGCAGTAGGCAGGAGAGCTGCTTGCTCAATGGAAATCCACCATTATCTGCACTGTTATCAGAATGCTGCAAATCAGTGCAATTCAGTTCAAGATCTCTCAGTAATTTTACAGCTGTGTTGGACATTTATCAACACATGCACCTCTTTAGAGTAGTGCCTAGAAAGATTCAGGGCTGTAAGTGCATGTGGCTCCATTGAGACAGAAAACAATACAAAATCAGCTGCAAAAGATTGTTCTTCAGTCCCTGACAGCACATCATAACAAACATAAAGCAATTCACAAAGATAAATGTTCTCACTGAAAGACTGAACTGCTCAGTCCAAAAAAAACAAAAAACAAAAGCCCCACAACAGGCTTGCGCAAGATTCAGGAGGGCACACTGCACCACATATTGGTGTAAATACTAATGAGTAGTTCATTCCAGATTTAGAGATATCTAACAAAAAGATTATTGTGAAATATTCACACTCTGGAGGTCTGCCTTTACAACGATCTATACTGGCGTTTTATGCGCCAGCAGGCTTCTAGTTAATTTGTTCTATCACTGGATAGCTACCAGGGCATCCGGAAAGTATTCACAGTGCTTCACTTGTTCCACATTTTGTCATGTTACAGCCTTATTCCAAAACGGATTAAATTAATTTTTCACCTCAAAATTCTACACACACCCCATAATGACAAAGAGAAAAAAATGTTTGTTTGAAATTCTTGAAAATTTATTACAAATAAAAAACAAAAATATAACTGTAACAAACACAACCCTGGACAGGCAGGTTGGCCGGCAGAGTGTGGCTTTTATTAACATGAGCAGCTGTTACAGTTGTCATTGTCTTTATGCGGCTTTTCAGCCGCGGCTACCAGCTCGGCTCCCGCAGCTATCCCAGCTCCCGGGTTCCCAGCCCAGCTCTCACTGCTCTTCAGCCGCCGGATCTTCCGCTCGGCTTCCGCAGCTATCCCAGCTACTGCGGCTCCAGCCTCGGCTCCCGTAGCTATCCCAGCTCCCAGGTTTCCAGCCCCGCTTTCGCCGCCTTTCCAGCCGTCGGATCTCCGGCTCAGCCCCTGCGATTTGTCGGCTGCTGCACGGCTCGCCAGCTGCCACTTTCCACTCGCCGTTCTTCTCTCTTGTTCTTCACTCTCACCCTCTTGGTCAGGTCTCGGCGTCCTCATCAAATAGGGGAGGCCTAATTGACTCACGCCAGCCCGGTGTGCTGGCCGGCCTCCCCCGACGCCACGCCCTGACTCAACTGCCACAATAACATGTACATAACTATTCACAGCCTTTGCCATGAGACTCAAAATTGAGCTCAGGTGCATCCTGTTTCCACTGATCATCTGTCAGATGTTTCTACAACTTGACTGGAGTCCACCTGTGGTAAATTCAGTTGATTGGACATGATTTGAAGGCGCAC
>VUQS01076400.1:0-13847 GCA_015108495.1 Heterochromis multidens
GTGGAAGTCAGTCTGGTCTCCATGTTTGTTTACTTTTCTGTCTCTGTGTTAGTCTGTCTCCCTAGTCTGTCATGTCTTCATGTTTGTTTATCTTCAGTCCCGGTGTCTAGTTCTCGTGTCTGAGTCTGGGTCTCTGTGTGTGTAGGTGTTAGTCACTTCCTGTTTGACTTTCTCTCGTCGTGTGCATATGTTCAGTTTAGCTTTCCCTATCTCGTCAGTCAGATTTAGTTCAGCCGTGTTCCCCAGGTGTGTCCTCTCTGCCCTGATTCCCTCCTGTGTATATATTGTCTGAGTCTCTCGCTGTTCTTTGTTGCGTCCTCGTCATATGCTGTGTTCTCGTCCGTATGTTATTTCCCCAGTTTAAGTCTCCACGTCAGTTTGTTCCTGCCATGCCTTATTATTTTGTGTACTCAGTCTGTTACCAGCAATAAAGCTGCGATTTTCAGTTCAACCTCTGCCTGCCGAGTCCTGCGTTTGGGTCCACACTCTACCTGCCACACAGCCAACACATGAAAGACCACCTGCCTAATATTGTGTTGGTCCCCCTTTTGCTGACAAAACAGCCCTGACCCATCAAGGCATGGACTCCACTAGACCCTTGAAGGTGTGCTGTGGTATCTGGCACCAATATGTTAGCAACAGATCCTTTAAGTCCTGTAAATTGTGAGGTGGGGCCTCCATGGATCGGACTTATTTGTCCATCACATCTCACAGATGCTCGATTGGATTGAGATTTGGGGAATTTGGAGGCCAAGTCAACACCTCAAACTCTACTAACCAAAGTGCTCAACCTGAGCTGTCCCTCTGATGTATTAATTTCCTGTCCATTCTGGTCACTCCCAGTGAAAATCTCAACATCTTCAACTCTGCCACCTCCAGCTCCACCTCCTGTTAGTGCCACTGTCCAAACCATCATAGCAGGTCTCACAACCATCTTGTAAAACTTCCCTTTCACTTTTGCTGGTAATCCATCACATATCACCCCCGACACTTGTCTCCACCCACTCCACCCTGCCTGGACTCTCTTCTTCACCTCTCTTGTGCACTGTCTGTTGCTTTGGATGGTTGACCCCAGGTATTTAAACTCCTCTGCCTTCACTATCTCTGCTCCTTGCATGTTCACTTTTCCATCTGTCTCCCTCTCATTCACACACATGTATTCTGTTTTCTTCTACTGACTTTCATTCCTCTTCTCTCCAGAGCATACCTCCACCTTTCCAGGCTCTCTTCCACCTGCTCCCTGCTCTCACTACAGATCACAGTGTCATCTGCAAACATCATAGTCCTCATACATGTCCTGCACCAGCCTCACATACCTCTCTGTCACTCCCGACTTCCTCGTGCAGTACCACAGTTTCTCTTGATGCATGCTCAATAATCCAGGTAAAAGAATCCCAAAAAGTTGAATCTGTTCATCTGGACGTGGCGTTTTTTTAGTGGGAGAAACGTTTCGTTTACCAACTGGTAACTTCTTCAGTCTCAGCTGACTGCAGACTTCCCCAGCCTTATAAACAGTACATTTGCATAATGACAGAAATAGAAATAATAGCAGACTGCAATGCAGCTGACTGCATTTGGATGTAGATGAGGCAGCTGCTTAGTCTGTATTTAAGGCCGTACCAAACTAGCCACTAGGTGGAGACTACTGCAGTGTGTTACAGAGTGAGGTAGAAAAGTAACAAAAGAAAAACCTGAACTACAAACGACTATTTCTAGCATTTCAGTAGCAACGTTTTCTGTGACAGAAAATAACGCCTTCGTAACTTTGCAAAAGTTTTAAATAAGCTATAACAGACTAAATAAACAGAAAAAACTCTAAAGGCATAAAATGGGCACTTTAAGTTATATCAGTGAACCAGATGTTAAGGGTACTGTTTTTATCTCTTGTGTTTCTTCTCTATATAAGTGTCATGTAAATCCATGTAAAACAGTGACTTGATCAGTCAAGGCTGATGCTTCATGTAAATTCATGGTTGCTGTATACAAGAGTGGAGTTTCTCTAAGTTACAAACTGAAAGAAGAGATGAAAAAGGATGACTGGAGAACAAGTTGGCTGCACTGTTGAAAAATACATGAGCTGATCTTATATTTTGCAGCATAAATAGTTGCATTTCATCATCCTTACACAATTTCGGCTGATGACTGCATTGTGGTAACTACAGGGGGTGATGTTTTCATCCCTCTCTGCTACTGATCTGTCGATATCAAGATAAAACGTTATCATCTGATTTGGCTGAGTAATCAGTCAAGTTTAATTTACTGTGATGCATAAAGCTCTCTATGGAAACCCATTTCTAGTATAAAAAGAGAAAAACAAAACGTGAAAGTGAGGCAAAATAAAAATGAAAAAACTCATGAAAAGTCAAGCATTGATTTAGTAAGACAAAACTAATAACTTCAAAATTACCTTAAATATTCTCTCAGATTGACTGAGCAATTAAAACAAGATAATAAGGCAGTAGTCATTTTGACATACTTGATGAAAATAGGCTTTATAGCTTCCAAGTTTTATAAAGCTCCTTTGAAGGATGTTAATCTAAATTATCATTAGATCTTTCTCAGGTAGTACATTCACCTTTTCTATCTCAAAGGAACAGATGCTAGACTAAATTCTCAAAACTGGGATGCATCTTTTTTCCCCCTAGCCTTTACCTTTTGGTGTCAAAAATGTATCCCACATGACAATCAACAACTTCAAGGTCCTGTGATTTAACCTGATGATATCATTGTGCGTCAAACTCTGTGGAAACATCCCATATTGCTGTCTGAAATAGGTCTTTAGCTTTATTCACACCTCCTACTCATCACATTCCACCTGGCCCCATGTACATGGACCTCCTGAGCTCTGTCTTGATGGTAGCAGCTAAGTTTCACAGGCTCACTTTAAATTCCACATCAGTAGCACTGTGTTACCTTAGTGTCATCAGTCATGTTCATTCCTGTATGGCAAAAAAGTGGAGGAAGTGTTCTTGAGTGTTTCTCTCTGTGTGTGTGTGTGTGTGTTGCTGTGAATGATCAAAACATCCTGCAAGGTCAAACAAAAATGTGAAATGTGTGGGTGAGAAAAAGATGTATTGTTGGCGCAGTGTGTTGTTAAGTTTGTCATTGATGCTACTTTCTAGGTCAGATGTCTGGTGAGAGGGGAGATTTGAGCTCTCAGTGGGGCTACCTGCAACTAGCTCAAGGTTATAAAAATAAAAGAGTGAGGGCAGGAGAGTGAGTGAGAGCGAGAGAGAGAGCTGTCTTTGTTGCTTACCTTGAACGTGAGACTGAAGACAGTTTTCGCATGTGGAACCATTTTCCCCAGCCTTAATGACTGCTAATTTCATGGCAAATAAACTAAACAATGATGCCTTTGAGTCTCGCTTCATTTAGAGAGCAATGCTACAAGACAAAATCACATTCTTTTCCAGTTAAAGTGCAGCTTAAATGTTCCTTTCTTATCTACCAATCGACCTGTGAGTGCACTCAGCCAGATTTAGTTTTGCGGTTTAGTGTAGTTACGTTTAAAAAAATAAATAAATAAATATATATATAAAAAAGCACTGTTTCCTCAGAGCAAGAAAGTCCTGGGTTCAAATCCACCATCTGGCCGGGGCCTTTCTGTGTGGAGTTTGCATGTTCTCCCTGTGTCTGTGTGGGTTTTCTCCAGGTACTCCGGCTTCCTCTCACAGTCCAAAGACATGCAGTTAGAGGGGTTAGGTTAACTGGTGATTCTAAATTTGTCATAGCCCTCAGCCCTCCCTGTCTGACTGTCCTAGGGTTGTGTTCTTTTTGTCTCTACCTTGTTTTTTTCTCTCTCTCTCTCTCTCTCTCCTCCTCTGTCTGCTGTGGGCAGAACTTTACTTGGAGTTCCTGCCCCTGATTCAACACACCTGAAGTAATCACCCACCTGTTTCTCATGATCTCATCAGGGCCGCTACTTAAGGTAATGGCTGGTGGTTATTCATTGCTGGATTATTGTCTCACCCAGTTAGTGCAACCTGGCTTTCTGCGTTTGATCATCAGTTTGCCTGCTGTGTTTTCCCTGGATTTTGACTGTGTGTTCCCTCTGCCTAGGTTCCTGGGATTCTCCTTCCTGTGTGTGGTGAGCCCTTGCGAGTTGAGAGAGAGTTTTTCCGGATGTCGGATGTTGGATGACTGGATTCCCTGACCCTTGGACCCCCCGGACATTATTCTTCCCTTTTTGTGTTTGCACCTTGTAAATAGCGCACTATAAATATCACTGTAAATAAATCACTGCAAATTAGAATTTTGAGTCCTGCATTTGAGTCCTGTCCGCCACACCTGCCCTGACAGAATAATCCAGCCAAAAGCAATGGACTCAGCGGACTCAAACCCAGTTAATCTTGCTCTTGCTTCGCAGGAAGCTTCGCTGGATCGACATGAGCACATGCTCCATCACATGTCTGGGGAATTGAGTGTGATCTCTCAACAGGTCGCTGAAATAAAAAAATTAATGACTTAATGACTGTTTCTGTAACTAATCCATCTCCTTCTCCGATCCCTCAGCAGCCTCCGTCACACCCCGCCAGTGGGCCATCCCATACTTCAGAACCCCCGGAATGATCTCTGCCAACTCCCGAGGTTTTCACGGGTGAGTTAGGAAAATGTGCAGGTTTTCTCACCCAGTGTTCCCTCGTTTTCAGACAGCTGAAGCACACATACGCATCTGACAGTTCAAAAATAACCTTTTGTGTCGCTTTGTTCCGGGACCGAGCTCTACAGTGGACCCAGGACGTCCTGAAGACCAATCCTGATATCTCGTTTGAGGCTTTCATTACAGAGTTCCGAAATGTGTTTGATAAGGAGTCAAGCCCAGATGCAGCGGCACATTGCTTCTTTTCTCTTAAACAAGGTAAGCGGAGTGTGACTGATTTCGCCATTGATTTTTTTGGACGATGGCTGAGGAAGTGGGATGGGAGGAGCTGGCTCTCCGGGGAATATTTTTACACAGATTAAATGATGAAACGAAGAAGGAACTTGCTGTTAGAGAAATCCCTGACTCTTTAGATTCTCTGGTCTCGTTGTGTATTAAGATCAATGATCATTTTCGTGAACACAAGAAAAACTTCAAGACCCAGAATGCCTTGCGGGCTCTCACTCTCTCTTCCAGCAGTGAAATCCCGGAAATGGCAGGAGGAGAAAGTGGATCAGAGGACAGTGGTGTTCAACCTATGCAGCTAGGCTGTGCTCATCTCTCCATCTCAAAGCGCAGAAGATTGATCGCTGGTGAGTGCCTGTATTGCGGCTGAAAAGGCCATTTTATTGATTCCTGTCCCGTTCGGCTAAAAGATCGCGCCCGTTAATAGTGGTAGGAGTATTGACGGGCGAAGACAAAGGTTCCACCCTACCTCGACTCATGATTCCAGCAAAACTTTTACTAAGCACCCACTCACAATCTCTACAGGCCCTTATTGATTCCAGAGCAGAGCAAAGTTTCATTGATCAGTCATTGGCAGTTATGACAGTTAGGATTACAGTTAGGATTACCTTTGATCCCTCTTTCTAAAACCCTGCAAGTAACCACTTTGGATGGGAAGCGGCTTCCCAATGTCACCCATAAAACCCAACCTCTCTCTCTCACTATCTCAGGCAACCACACTGAAGAACTAAGTTTCTACCTGTTTGAAGCCCCACTCACTCCGCTTGTACTGGGCCATTCGTGCTCATTACCCACAACCCCAGTATTGACTGTCAGAAAAATACCATTACAGGATGGAGCACACATTGCCACCAACATTGTCTTAAATCTGCCGTCCCTGATGTACGCCCTGTTCCCCCATCTCCGTCTCCAGAGCCACCCGAGGTGTCTTCTATACCATTTGTTTATCATGATCTGGCTGAGGTTTTCCGCAAAGATTTAGCTCTGTCTCTTCCTCCTCACAGACCCTATGACTGCGCAATAGATCTCCTTCCTGGAGCCCCTCTGCCTACTAGTCGACTATACAGCCTTTCCAAACCCGAGCGTGAGGCGATGGAAAAATACATAACTGACTCATTAGCGGCCGGTCTAATTTGGCCCTCTTCCTCTCCTGTGGGCGCGGGATTTTTCTTTGTGGAAAAGAAGGACAAAACGTTGAAACCATGCATTGACTTTCGCAGACTAAATAATATCACGGTCAAGAATAAGTACCCACTGCCATTACTATCCTCTGCGTTTGAGTTGTTACAAGGTGCAACAATCTTTTCTAAACTGGACTTGCGCAATGCCTATCATCTGGTGAGGATTAGGGAAGGGGACGAGTGGAAGACTGCCTTTAATACTCACTTAGGCCACTTTGAATACCTGGTCATGCCGTTTGGTCTAACTAATGCTCCTGCTGTATTTCAGGCCCTGGTTAACGATGTCCTCAGAGACTTTAACCATTTTGTCTCCGTCTATTTGGATGATATTCTGATTTTTCTCCCAATCTCTCCAGGAACATGAATCCTGTGTGCGGCAGGTCCTGCAACGCCTTCTGGAAAACAGACTGTTTGTTAAGGGAGAAAAGTGTGAGTTCCATGTGAAGTCTGTCTCTTTCCTTGGTCTCATTGCAGGCGAAGGTCAGCTCAAACCTAACCCAGCCAAAGTCAAAGCTGTGGTGGACTGGCCAGAACCCCCTAACTGCAAACGGCTACAACGGTTTCTGGGCTTTGCAAACTTCTACTGACGTTTCATCCGAAATTTTAGTAAGATCGCTCTGCCACTCACTCACCTCACTTCACCCAAAGTTCCTTTTCAGTGGAGTCCATCTGCTCAGTCTTCTTTTGACCTTCTTGAACAGCGTTTTGCCTCTGCTCCTATCCTGTCGCAACCTGATCTCTCCCTCCAGTTCATCGTGGAAGTGGACACCTCCAATTCAGGCGTCGGGGCAGTCCTGTCACAACGCAAAGCTGGTAAATTGCATCCCTGTGCTTTCTTTTCACGTCGCCTTTCTCCTGCAGAATGTAATTACGACGTTGGTGACCGAGAGTTACTGGCCATAAAACTCGCTCTCGAGGAATGGAGGCATTGGCTGGAGGGGGCGGAACATCCATTCATCGTGTGGACAGACCATAAAAACCTGGCGTACCTTCAGTCCGCCAAACGCCGCAACGCCCGACAAGCCAGGTAGGGCCTATTCTTTACTCAATTCAATTTCACTATCTCCTATCGACCTGGATCCCATAATGTCAAACCCGATGCCTTCTCCCGGCAATTCTCCACATCTGAGGACTCTCCCGATGAATCATCTATTCTCCCTCTGTCCTGCATCATTGGCTCACTCACCTGGGAGATTGAATCAGCTATTTATGAAGCTCTGCAACTGGAACCTGATCCTGGGAATGGTCCGCCTGGTCGTCTTTTTGTGCCATCTTCAGTCTGGGCCAAGGTAATACACTGGGCACACACTGCCAGATTTACCTGTCATTTCTCCAGCGTCAGTTTTGGTGGCCGTCCCTGTCTAAAGATGTCTGTGAATATATGTCAGCCTGTTCCATCTGTGCACAAAACAAATCTTCTAACTCTCCCTCTGCAGGACTCCTCAGACCGCTTCCTACACCAGGACGCCCATGGTCTCACATTGCACTCGACTTCGTTAACGGGCTGCCACCTTTAGCAGGTAACACAGTAATACTCACTATTATTGACTGTTTCTCTAAGGCAGCACACTTCGTTGCGCTACCAAAACTTCCATCAGCCTTGGAGACCGCCCAAATTCTCACGGACCACATGTTCCGGCTACACGGCATTCCTTTGGACATTATCTCCGACCGTGGGCCCCAGTTCACTTCCCGAGTCTGGCGTGGGTTTTGCTCAGCTCTTGGTACTAAGGTTAGTCTGTCTTCTGGTTTTCACCCTCAGACTAATGGCCAGGCGGAGCGTGCCAATCAGGAACTGGAGGCCGCCTTACGCTGCATCGTCTCATCTAATCAGTCTACATGGAGTTCCCAGCTTGCTTGGATCGAGTACGCCCATAATACCATGACCTCTTCTGCCACCGGATTGTCTCCTTTCGAATCATCGTTGGGAATCAACCACCACTCTTTCCATCAGTTGAAGGTGAGCTCTCAGTTCCCTCTGTTCAACATCATCTCCGCAGGTGCCGTCGTTTTTGGAGAGCCACCCGGTCTGCCCTGTTACGGACCATGGAGCAAAACAGACGTCAGGCTGATCGTCATAGGATCCCTGCACCCTCCTACCGTCCAGGTCACAAGGTTTGGCTTTCTACCCGGTTTGTTCCCCTCCATGTTGAATCAAAGAAACTCTCACCCAATTATACTGGACCTTTTGAAGTTGACTCGGTGATTAATCCTGTATCGGTCCGCCTTAGACTCCCTCGAAACATGAGGATCCACAATGTTTTCCATGTTTCCCAGTTGAAATCCGTTATCTCGAGCCCTTCCCTGTTTCGCACCTTGTTAATTGAGCACTGTAAATAAATCACTGTTTATTGGAAATTTTGGGTCCTGCATTTGAGTCCTGTCCGCCACACCTGCCGTGACATGAAGACCCGAAGGACATACATGCTCCAGTCCAGAAAAAGGTATGAAATATTAGACAAGGATGGTAAACTGCTGTCAGACCCTCAGTAAATTGTCCTCTGTTGTTATGGATACTGTTTTACCTGTTATTCCTTGATAAGCTGACATACTGGTTACATTTACACTTGCTAAAACCATATCCTGGGTTCTACCAGTTTTAGCTGCTGCTTCATGAATAGAAAAAAAAAAAAAACGTAACTAAGACAGGAACTTATTGTTTCTGTATTTTTTTTACCATTAGCTGGAAAGAAACACAATGTCATAACACAAAGCAGATCAGGGAGTCTGTACTTGCTATGATTTAAATTCTATGATAGTTGAAAAAGTTTTTGGTTCATTTTATTTTTGCCAGCACAGCTGATAGATTTGTATTACATAAAAGTTTCCACGAATGAAAATAGTTAGGTAATCTGAGCTCTATGGAGACTATATCTAAATCTTTATAGAATAAAGTACTGACCACTTCAAGCACTTTAGACTACAAGCCACTTTTACCATACATTCATACAACACTTTATTCTATAAAATGTAAGCACTACGATGATGAAGAATATATAATTTCGAGTTTTTTTTAATAGAGATCCAACATAATATTATGGCATTGCATATAAATAGCATGTCACTTCAGACACATTTTGTATGCTATGTCTTTGCATTTTAAACTTATGTGTTATTGTATGCCATTAAATGGCACACATAAAGGGAGGAAGGTCAGGATTAAGGGCCATGACATGTAAAAAGCAAAAGTTTTTACTCCTATCAACTCCAAGAACCCTCTGGTTGAAGCCTTTCCTTTTTAATTTATTCCAGATGAATTGCCAGCCTGTTCAGGACCTGTAGATAGAAGTTGCAATGAAGGGGTTATATGCTAACATCCTTAAAAGTAAATTAGGAAGACACCTTAGCTCTGCCACAGGTAGATTGACTGACCCAATAAAAGGCAATTATTAACACATAAACCGTAGCACACCCATAGAGACAATCATATGTCCTAATTGTGAAGACTTTGGAGGACAAATACATATAAACCTTTCTAAGCAGAGAAAAAGTGTGCTCACTACTGCTATGGAAATCTGTGCATGTTGTAATCAATGACAGAAATACACAGAGAAAAAACAAGACAGCTAAAAAGCAGATTCCATGAAGACTACTGAGTGTGAGAGATAATAATCAGTTTGTACTTTACTGATTACAAGCTAATCATGGCCTGAATACAGACACTATCACCCAAAATATATTTAAGGATGCCACACTTCCACTCTCTTCACTCACTGTCTTTTCACTCCAGTACCATGTGATGAGTAATCTGCAGCAACAGGAGAATTAAATCAATGTCTCTTATCTATTAGAAAGCTTCCCCTTACTTCTGAAGCTAATATTGTCAACAGTACACCATTGAAGTTCTCAATGTCGATAAGCACTGTTCTTAATCCTGGAATAGAAAATAATGCAGTTTTGTCAAAGCTGCTGTTGTCCTTTGGAGGTGGTGTTTGAAGCACAGGGTAATAGCATTATTAAAATGGGACTGTCTATCCCAATTCATCATTTGTCAATGCAAAGAAGTATTGGTGTTAAGAAGCATATTTTAACTCTAACCACCACCTTCTCCTAAACCTAATCAAGTAGATTTTGGTGTCTAAAACTAATCAGTAGGTGAAAGCAAAAGTAAAAGCCAAGTGGACAAAAAGCAAAACCAAGTTTAAAACACAACAGTCCAAATGGAAGGCAAATCACGGTCTCCTGCCTGAGCAACCTGGGAGTTGGGAGTTGTCAAGTTGTCTTGACCTGGAGACTCACTAGAGCCTAATCTGATAGAGCATCCACAGGATGGCCTGAACAAACCTAGCTTACAGAAGTCCCTGGAGGTGGATGGTTTTAATTTTGTGCCTGATGTGTGCATACCAACCAGACCTGGATGATGTTATAGCACAAAAATGTTTTATGAATCTATAAATCTCAAATATGATTAAATTAAGGATAAGGTTCCAGGACAGTAGTGTGACTGTGCAACTAAAAAAAAAAGTTTAATTAAATTAAAATATGAGTAATGCCTTAAGTACTATCATCTTTTTTCATTTATTTATTTAATTTACCCCAGTTGCTGATTTTAGAATGCAAGTAGTTGCAAATCAACAACTAGGGTAAGGATAATCAAAACATTAAAGTTGAAAATCAATAACACCCTTATAAGCCTGAGTTGGTAACGTTGATGTCATTGAAACTGTTTTAAAAATTCTGAAAAACTAAATTTGCAACAGAAATGAAGCACAACAATGCTGAATTGAATGTAGTCATACTTGCAGCTGTTTCACTAAATAAGCCATGTTTGGCAACTTTAAAAACTGTGGATGCACGATTTAATAACATAAACAGCCTGGTCACAATACTGGGAAAGGGTTAATTTATTGGCTACAAAAAGGTTATTCTCTTCTGAGTGCCAGTGGATATCTGGCCACAGGCACCAGAAATATTACTGTTTCCAAGAGCCTTGAGGAAATGTGCTAATAGGTGAAAAGAAATCATTACAAATCTGATTATAAACACATTAATTATTGTTTTGCCTAAAATGCAATGTGTGTGTGTTTGTGTGGAAGCCAGTGTGTAGTGAGCACCAAACTCTCAGGTTCTTTAGCACTAAAGCGTGCATCTCGCTTTCATTAGGTACATACAGCATGCTAGAGGATGGCAAATTGGGCTGAACTAATTAAAATTTAAAAGAAACCATAATTGGACATTTTGCGGTTGTCATAGAATGAAAGACAGATGGGTTTGTAATTACAAGTTGACATGGCAGTGAATTACTGCACATATCTCCCCTTGCCCTTTATGAATACTGCAGAGAAGTGGACCGCGTCCAAAATCAATTTTCTGTTGATTTCTATCAACAGTGTTGACACCAGGATGCTTTATTAACCAAATCAGGACAAATCACTTAGCATCATGTAAGTCCAATTTTGTCCTAATCTGACAAAATGATATGAATTCTAAAGCTGTGAAAAGCTGTGACATTTTCAAGGAAATTAGCACTGGTTTGGTAAACTTAACACTCATAAACAATGAAACAAAAATAGAAAATGTTAAAATCAGTTGTACCTGACACCTTGTATAAATTTTATTACACGGTTGTAACTTCATTACTTTAAAGTAGTTTAGAGATTTTTTTCAAATAAAAGTGGAAAGACCATATTATAAAATAGTACATTCTATTGGAAACAGTGTGTATCTAACTCTTTTTTCCAACTTCAGTTTGATCTCAATCAAATGGTTTCCCTTGACTTCAGCCAAAAAGGCTGATGGGGTATTGTCGTCACCCTGCGGGCAGCATGGACACCCAAGGTTGTGAATGCGATAACTCAAGAAGGAAGTTGCCTAGGACTTTCAAATTGATACCATGGGTGCATCTACTAAAAATCTTGGACGAGTTCAAATCTCAGTGACCTTGACCTTTCTGAAAATCTTGTGAATGCGATAACTCCAGAACGAGGCAATGTAGGATTTTCAAATTCACACCATAGGTGCATCTATTAAAAATCTTAGACAAGTTTGAATCTCTGTGACATTGACCTCAAGGTAAAGGTCAGAGGTCAGGTTTTCTGAAAATCTTGTGAATGTGACAACTCAAGAACAAAGCATTGTAGGATTTTCAAATTCATACCATAGGTGTATTCATTAGGAGCCTGAGGTGTGAAAAGGTCAGCCCTGATCTGACCATGATGTCTCAAATGAACTTGATTATCCAGCCAGTTAAGTCTATATGCTTTTGGACAACACATTTTTTTGTAATTTTGCATCTGTATACTATCTCAGTAGATTTACATGGCAAGTGAAAGGTTGCTTGTTTCATTCCAGCTGGAGACAAAATCCCCATTGGGGTTGCATCATGAAGGGGATCGAGCGTAAAACTCTGCAGAGCTACCCGCTGTGACAACCCCTTGTGACAGGAGAGCAGCTGAAAGTAGTTTTTATACTATCTCAGTGGATTTTAAATTAAACAATCAAGATGTGATTAAAGTGAAGGCTTTCAGCTTTAATTCAAGGGATTTAATAAAAATACTGCATTAACGCTATATGAATTATAGCCATTTTTATTCATAGTCCTTCATTTTCAGAGACTGTTCTTTTCCTTCCCAACATCTTTCTCTTCCCATTATTCTGGCACAAGTTAATCTTGGTTTAATCTATCCAAAAACATTTTTCCAGGTCCTTTAGCATGTTTTCTGGCAAAGTCTAATCTGACCTTCCTGTTTTTGAGCATTCTTGAGTGGTTTGCACTTTGTTATAACCCTCTGTACATTCATGAAGGTGATTGTAGACTTGACAATGATACGTTAAACGAAAGAATTTCCATTTAGTTATCTTCATCGTTATACAGGCTGTTTGGTTTTGCTGAGCTGTCCAGTGCATTCCTTGTTTTTAACCATGTACCAGACTTGACCTCTCATAAAGCTTTTCCTATCTCTCTGTTAGGTTTATCTTGGTTTTTCAGCCTAATGGTGACTTCCTTCATTTGCACTGACAAATCCTTGGACCTCATAGTGAAAGTTCCAGTGAAAAGATACTAAATACAAGTTCAAGACTTAGAATCAACTCAATTTATTTTTTCTGCTTAATTGTCATGGAATAACTAGGTAACACTAACATTCCTGCCAAGTATAGATATTATACATATTGTTTTTTTCTCTCTTTTTTCCCTTGTTTTTGGAAAATACTGCTTGTTTTACTTTGGTCAGACAGAAATAAAATAAATGAATGAAGTCACCTAACTAAAGTATAGGCTGTATAACTACAGCAAATTGCATTTTCATTTTATGCATTTTCATTGATAATGCGTTGGCTTTTTTAAATTGTCTTCTCTATTTGAAGACAGTGTAGATCTAGCTGGCGCTATATAAATAAAATTGAATTGAATTGAAATAAGAATAAGAATAAGAATAACTTTATTGATCCCAGGGATCAATAAGGGAAATTCATTTGTCTGACAGCTCATCTGCTATTTATATGAGAATTGTAAAGCCTGATGGCTGTGGGTGCGAATGATTTTCTGTATCTCTCTGTTTTAGAGGAGTCTTCCAGTACTGATGTTTTTGTGTTCCATAAAGATGTTATAAAGTGGGTGATCAGAGTTGTTCAGGATGGCTTCTAACATCTTTAGTGTGCATCTTTCCACAACCTCCCCCAGCGTGTCCAGTCTGTCTCCAATTACAGAGCCAGCTTTCCTCACTAGTTTGTCCAGTCTCCTTGCATCCTTGTTTCTGATGCTGCCTCCCCAGCAGACTGCAGCATAGAACAGCACACTTGCCACCACAGACTGATAGAACATCTGCAGCATTTTACTGCAG
>VUQS01076400.1:13867-44701 GCA_015108495.1 Heterochromis multidens
TAAATAATGCCGAAGTCCTCCACTCCAAACTCACCCAGCTCACTGTCCCAGCCTCCATCTGTCAATGGATCACAAACTTTCTGACAGACAGGAAACAGCAGGTGAGGCTGGGGAGAATCACATCCAGCACCCGAAAAATCAGCACTGGCGCCCCCCAGGGGTATCCTTTCTCCTTTGCTCTTCTCCCTGTACACAAATGACTGCACCGCAAAAGACCCATCTGTCAAAATCTGCCTAGGTTCCTGGGATTCTCCTTCTTCCTGTGTGTGGTGAGCCCTTACGAGTTGAGAGAGAGTTTTTCTGGATGTCGCATGTTGGATGACTGGATTCCCTGACCCTTGGACCCCCCGGACATTATTCTTCCCTTTTTGTGTTTGCACCTTGTAAATAGCGCACTATAAATATCACTGTAAATAAATCACTGCAAATTAGAATTTTGAGTCCTGCATTTGAGTCCTGTCCGCTACACCTGCCCTGACAACCAGACTCCCATCTGTGGTTAGGTTTAGGCAACAAAACCAGAACATGAAATACAGTCATTTTCTAAACTTAATGGAGGACTTGACCAAGATCTTTCCATAATCTTAACCAACTTCCAAAATAATATATGGGACTCATTATTGCCACAGCACATTTAAATTACTCTGATAATTCAGTAAGCCTGGGGGTATACCTGATCGTTCACTAACAGTGAAGTCATCAAGGCAAATAAATGAACAGGGATGGAGGGTTCTGCCTACCAGAGACTATCCTTCTCGGTGTGCTTTTGTCTCTTTTCCACCTGGATAGAGCTGAATGGGGTCTACATAAAGATGTAATCCCACGTGTGTGTGTGCGTGCGTGTGTGTGTGCGCGTGCAAAAGAGAGAGAGAGAGAAAGACTGTGTGTGCACGTTATTTCTACTCTGCTCTGCCCAGGCAGACGGCCCCCTAATGTCAAATGACTGAGCGCCACTACACAGCAGTTGCTATGGTTACCAGCCAGGTTCTGTGTACACTGATACTCATCGCAATTTTGATCTGCAGTGAAGCACCGATAGGAGAGCAAGAATCCTGCAAAAAAAAAATAAAAAATCACCTATCCACCCACATATACATACACACAAACTGCGTCAGAAGCCATCATGTTATACTCTATGCAGTACATGTTGAGAAATGCTTGCATACATGCAGCCACAAATGTTAATTCCACCCACATGAGAAGATACTGTACTCATTCACCTTCACGTAGCACTGACTTGAGTAAATACTGAGTTGTGCTGCATATCATTAGAGTGAGCACGTAAGCAAACACAGCCTGCTGGGAAGAATTATCAACCCCAGCACAAGTAGCACAAATCACAGTAGGCGATACAATGGGATATCACTATGCCTAGAAACCCCTCTAAAGCAGCCGGTGCCTTATTTCTCCCTGACTGTCACAACCACTCTGTTTTACTCTCAATCTGCCTGTCTTTCTCTATGTTGGCGTGTCTCCCTATACGTTTCTTTGCTTTATTTCTCACTCTCTCTCATACACACACACCAATGTACATTCAGGGCAGATTGGGAGCACTCAGTCAGAGCAGAAGATGAAAGGGAAGAGGGAGCCGTGTCCATGCCAGTGGAGCTGTGTGAGTGGGGAAGTGATGAAAGAGAGGCTCATTTAGTAAATTGACAGTTCCCTTCGGGATTCTTCATCTTCTTCCCTGTGAAAGGCCTGAATCTTTCTCAACTGCGAGCTATTCTCACCAGGCATGAGGAAGCTGTCACCTTCCAGCAAACATTAACAATGTCAGTGTTAGTATTTTAGTTTGGATCCATCTCTCTCCTTACTCCCACTGCTGCTTCATTCAATCCACAGATGCACACCGGATGTCTGTGCAAAACACACCTACTTTTAATACTCTGATGCAAGATGAGATGTAAAAGGAGTGTTAGATACTAGAGGACTAACATATAAAATCACTGTGTTTCAGTATTTTTATTGTTATTACAGTCCTGTGCAAAACTCTTGAGCTACCCATTATTTCTTTCAATTTTTTTTAAAGTGGTCTTGAGCAATAGTTCTCCAGACTTTCTGAAGGTCTTTCAAAGTTTTTCTTTGCACATGCTGCTTGGCTGCTTTTTCACTCATTTTCAGTCCAGTCCTTGTACCTGACCATTTTCAGAGGAAAAGTTTTTTGTTTGTTAAGCAACTTAACACCAATGTATGAATCATCAAGGCATAAAAAAGGCACCTAACTCAAGGGGTAAACCAATTTTGTGTCTACAAATAACAGACAACTTAGCCAAGAACCAATTTTAAACTGTATCTTTAGGCACTAGCAGCCTGTTACAAAATCACATCATTTGTTCCCATTTCTTTAGCTGAATCTACAAAAAATGCCAATGATAACACAGTTTGACAGGCATAAAATAGTATTTTTGCACCAACAAAGTGATTCCCAAAGAGCTATTAGCCAAAACCTGGCACATATTGGCATGGTATACAGTGTATCCTTAGAAAATTTGAGGAAACTGGACAACTGGAGGAAGTGGCAGGTCTAAAAAACTATCTACAGCAGATGAACAGTATCTGAAAGTCATGTCCTTAAGAAACAAGGGAAAAAAATCCAACAAAGACCTGACACAGGACTTGAGAGATGCATCTGGCCCTTCAGTTGATCCATCTACTGTTTGCTGAAGCCTCATCAGAAATGGTCTCAGTGGAAGGGTGGCTGTCAAGAAGCCATTTTTAAGGAAGGTAAACAGGGAGAAAAGACTGAGGTATGCCAAATTACACAAGAACTAGAGAGAAAATCAGTCAGTCTTATGTGGTGATGTATGGAGAAGGTCAGGAGTGAGGTCTCTGAGAAGTCAGAAATGAATCAAGCATGATAGCAAATTTATAACAATATGAGAGGTAGTCAGCAAACGTTGCTTGTCTGTAACATTAAAAGACAGTGTTAATTTAACAGGATAACACAATTATTTGTCTAAAGTGTCATGTTTCTTCTAAAGTCCCAGATTGAAGCTGAGAAAAGTCTACCAGCAACTAGACAGAAACTGTGGTAGTCCACTTCAAAAATACCTTAGCAATAAAAATATTTATATCCAAATTTGAGTTGACACGCTAGACTTCTATGGGAAGTCAGAAATTAATCAAGCATAACATTCAACCACTAAAACAAATTTTTCTGTTCAGTATTGCAAGTAAATAACTGTAATTTGGCATCTTAATCCAAAAAATAATAAACGTGCTCTATTTTTTACTGCTTTTTTGTAAAACTGTAAATTTAAAAATTAATATACAATAACGATAATTATATTTTAGCATAAAAAATATCATTTTGATTAAAGAACTTGTGCATACTGGTGGATTAACCATTACCGAAACATAAAACATAATTTTGGTAATTACCAATACTGTTAATTTATGGCAGCTGTAGCATAAACCTTACACTGGATGGTGGTCTAATAAATTTGTTAAGCACTGTGTACACACTGTGTTGCTCAGCACTTAAATGGGTCTCAGTTTTAATAAAGTACTGTGAAGTCTTTCCATAACTCAGCCAGCCTGAAAGGCAGCAAAGGCAGCATGCTGCTCATAGTTAACTCTCTGTACTTAGACATCAGATCCTCTGTGGCAGACATATTGATAGGCTTATAGGGAGAACACATCAGAAATTGTGTTGGTGGAAAGACTTTTCTTTTTCAAATTTAACAGCTACTTTTCTAACGCTGCGGTATGTAACAAAGTAGCAGAGAGACACTTTTGAGGATGAACCACAATATCATTCGCAATGTCATTTGTAAACCCTCAAACTACCAGTTCCTTTAGGGTATGTATCCAACTTAACAGATACTACACAGAGCAGCTACTTCTGTGCCGGACTATGCAAACTTGTGCAATATCTAAACAAATAAATTCTGAGGGTAGAATGAGTGATGAAAAGCAAAGAGGGTCAGGCACACACACAGGACAACCCATAACCCATAGTTAAATCTCTTACCTCCTGCAGAAACACAAAAAAATCATCTTCATATGCATACAAACATGCACAAGCACACTCATACACATAAATAAATACACACTCCTCTGGCAGAGGCACAGCAGAGTGAGCTGCAGTGTGCCTCACAAAGGACACTGTAGCACAGAGAAGGCTGGACAGTGCCAGCCAAACAGCCAACTGAGATTCAACTAGCTTCTGTTGGGATAAAATTAATTGCCCTCCGGTATGTCTCCAGTGGGACTTGTATGAAACAGGTGAGGAAATGTGTACGTGACAGTGGATTTATCTGAAAGCCAACTTGATTGTGAACACTAGCTGCAGTCCTTTTGCCTGAGGAATGACCAAACTGTTGCACTTAGCTGATTCTGGCTGATGATGATTAGTGTCCACAAAGTGCTCATGTATTTGTGTCTGGATTTGGTATCTGACATTTTCATCCCCATTAGAAAAGTGAAAACTTACTAGAACTCTGCCAGTGAGCGTCTGAGCAGAGATCATGACACCGGCCCAGTCTTTGACTGAAGTCATCCATCCCACTTCATTGGCTGGTGCCTCCTCCTTCTCATCAGGGCCCTTTGGTGCTTTGTCTGCTGCCTGATTGTTGGCGGGGTTGTTCACCTTCTGAGCCTCCTAGAAAAAAATGAAAATAAAATCTGGTTAAGAAAATTAAGGACGCTGGACAGGAACACGTTGTTGGTTACAAGCAAATCATTGAAGACCAACCCAGTTTGTTTAATATCACCAGCAAATTATACATATCAACCCCTATAGTAAAACAATTTCCTGGTAAATGTAATGGAACATGTGCACAAGATCCAATATTTCCACACTTCCCATTTAATGTCTATGCAACCAGAAAAGCAGTGCATTCTGGTAGCACCATGTTCATGTTCCTTCTGAGTGGCAGAACTTCAAGTTATTCACCGCATACTTGCATAAGACCAAGATACTTTATGCAAATATGGGGCATCTGGTGCAACTTGACAGCTCTGGAAACTCTTGATAAAAACTTTTAAACTGGTGGTTGTTGATCTAAATGAAGGCAGATTTAACAACCTGCATGGCTTCTCACATTTCAAACACCTTTTGGTGAACGATTTCCATAATATATCAAAGAAAGTTTGCAAAAAAGCTGCCATGTTAAAAGGCTGTAGGAGATGGAGAGCACATGTACTATAAGTTCCTGAGCTTGTGCATATCCTAAAAAAGCTAAAAATCTCTGTAGGACAAAAAAGGATTGTCACTACATGCATCACGCCATCATGGCATCCATCTGCTACTATTTATGCTGAATATGTGTGTACATATGAGCGTACAAGTCAAATAACAAAATGTGTATGCAGCCACTCTAATTTTATTGCGCATATGGCTCTTTAAGATAATTGTTCCTCGGGGTAGACTGTTGTTCTCATGCAGCCCGTTTAATGTTCCTTCTTGTGTCTGGCTGAGTGAGCAGAGTTGCATGGCAGTTCATTGACATGCTTTGTTTGGCACAGTCACTGCATGCAGCTGTTCCTCTCTAGAAATTTACCCACTCCTGATTTGACACAAGCAGGCACTCAGCTCCCCTGTCCTTCTGGCAGAAAAAGGAAGTGAGTGGATTTCCTTGTGTTTTATATCCTCTGAAGCAACAAAAAACATTCAGTTCCAAGAATGTGTTGCACACACGTGCACAAAGATGCAAAGTAAAGGTTTGTGTATGTGTCTCCCCGCCAGCATAGCCTGGAGTTTAAGCCTAATAAATGGTGTCCACAGAGAATCCCTGGAATTGCAAAAACTTTAAAGCCCCTTGATGGTGTGGCCTTGGTCCATTCTGTGGAGACAGGCTTGTAGCACATGTAGCACTAGGAAGACATTTTACATGTCCCTTCTCACAGTGACATCTGACAAGTAACCATCAAAGCAGATTATGTGCTATGTCAACAGAGTGAAATTTGTCTCCCAGTACTGCACATGTCTGAAGGTTGTTATGATGACCCGGTAACACCAAAAAACAATTACGTGTTTACAGTGAGTTCACTTTTGTTTTTACACCCAACACATCAGAATTCCTAGAACTTTATGAGGAAATAAAGACATGCAACCAAAAGCCAGCTGACCACTAGTGTGACCGATACGCACCCACATGTGATACGAAAACAAACCAGACTGCAACTTGAGTATTTCTGCAGGGCTAAAGAGCAGATGAGCCCAAGAGAGTGCTCTGTCCATTTCAAGAGGATTGTCTGGTCAAATTGGATTATATTTGATAATGATATGGCATGGACACAGCTGCCACTTTCCTAATTTCATTCCAACCACATAACAATGCCAATAAACTGACCCTAAAAAAGCCTGGCTTAGTCATAAGATTATTATCCGGTTCTGCCGCTGGGCCTCTCAGTACTCCAGTGGATAATTCAGTTACTTATGGTTTATATACACTCATCAAATGACTCTGTGTTTGGGGACTCTCAAACTTTTGAAGTACCTATCATGAAAGTGATGTGAAGCATTTAGTTTTGCTTTTGAAAGCCACGAGAAATCAGTATGTCATTATAAACCACTGCTATCAAGCAGATTTAGAAATTTTAGCTTAAAATTGTAGTTTTAAACAACAACCGGTTCATGTGTTTTTTTTGGCAGAAAAAGTAAATGAGGCATTAACCTGATACAGATATAGCTCAGTTCAAAGTTAAGTGCTGTGTTTGTTCTAATAGATAATTATCTTCCACTTCACCAACCTGTGTTAAAAATTTCTGCTCAAGCCAAGAGGTGCAATTGCAGTTTTGTTGTTCCCTTTCTTTTAAAATAAATAGTAAAATGTATGCTTAAACATAGTGGTTCAGCAAAGCCCATTACAATGCATTTCTTATTCACCCATTCACTAATACATCAGTGGCCTGCTATCAGAACCAACACAAGGTTGGGTATTTAACCCTGTAACACCAAGTGTATTATATTTGATACATGAATTTTTGAGACCTCTACATCAGTGTGATTTTATTTTAACCCTAACACTCTTATACGTATTTAAGATTAACAAACTGTGAGCAATAAATTGCACAAAAATGGCAGATGTAGCAAAAATGATACAAACTAAAATTCATATATGCAAATTGATATTTTATTTTTTTTAAATTTGTCAGAAGGTTTAATAAACACTAAAGTTTTTTTAAAAAATTATATTTTTCTGGCAATTATTTCATGGTTCAGGCTTTACAGGGTTATGGTCACTGTAGCATGTGCAGGGGCAGTGGTCACAAACCCTGCTAACCTGTCTCTTCCTACTCTTCTGCCTGAGTTAAAACCTAAATTAATCACACCCTGAACAAAAAAATCTTTAAACTTAATTTTTGTCTCTAATCTTTTCTTTTTTTATCTTAAGAAGTTACAAACATAAACAACAACTGCACATCCAGTTTATATCAAGTTCAAGCTGCCATCATGAAACTTTATCATATGGGATCTTGCTGTATGGAAGCTGGAGGATATGTTACACTGTAAACAGTTAAATACGTACATTGAACTGAATTTGTAGGCTGTGTTACTAATATTCTGTCTTTTCAAAAACTCCCATTCACCCCCCACCCTTCAGTACTCATTTGATGATGTTGTCAGCATGCATCAAATACCCAGCAAAATGTGTATACATGCAGGTCACCATGCACAGGGATGTCTAAGGTTTCACGCTGACTGGCTGTGTGCCTGCTTGATAGGACCTCAGACATAGTGTGTTCTAGTCTATGCCCATCAGTAACTTCTCATCCAGAACATCCCAAAAACCTCACATCACACCAGGACTAAAGAATATCATGCAAATGTCACAGCACTTGTTTCTGGCTCTGTTTGCTACAATTTTCTCAATGCTTTTGATTTTAAGCATGTTAAAAATGTCTGTAGTCATCTGTCTGGTCACAGCAATTTTGTGACTTTACCTTCATGAATTAGATTTAAATTTAAAAAATACGAACATTAGTTTAACATTTATTTTATGATCATTTAATTTTAAATGCAACAAGGATTTCAAAATTCTTAAAAATCTACTACTATTTTGTATTTCTTTTTGAAAATGTATTCCGTGAAGACCTCTGTGGATGCCAGTTTAGTCACAGGATTGCAGTTCTCACTGGTGCACACTGAACACAAAGACAACGAGAGCACATTGAGCAGCACTAATGTTTTTCTCTCTATGTATGCGAGTGTGTGTATGGTGAATGGGAATACATGAATAATGGATGTAGTCAAACTAAAGGCTAGGCAGATCAGGAGACATAATGTAAACAAAGAATTTCTTCTAGCTTATTTTGAGTGGCTGGCGGTGGGCTAAGCTCATGCACAGAAAAGCAGTGAAGCAGACTGTTATGGGAGAATCCATCTGCTGGCTATATATAAACACATCTGTGATGTCAAACAGGGCGAGACAGGCAGACAGAGAGAGGGAGAAAGACGGTTAGAGAGGGAGCAGCAGGAGTCAGTAAATGTGTTTACAACCAAAGTCCACAAAGGACAAAAAAAAATAAAAATAATGAAAGAAGCAAAGAACAAAATAAATGGTTGAATGCTAATGCACACCTGGTAGTCAGAGACACGATGTATAAAAATGAAGCCATGCATGAGACGCAGTTAATTCTGATGCCCAGTCAGTTTTCTTTAAATGCATCTGTAACATTTTTAAAAATATATGCATGTGTATATATATTGTTTTTTCCCAATCATTTTCATTCTCAGCATTTTTCAGCAAACTTAATGTTTATACATGCCATAACTGCCACAGTATATATAGTGGTTTTCAATAGTGGAGTCAAGTACTCCGTGGATTCAAACAGTCTATCTACATGCAAGAAATTCACAGGAAACAGTTGATGGAACCAGAATTACTGTTTTTAATTTAATCTCCTTGATAACAGTTTTTATTATTCAGTCTCCCACAGACGTATATGAAATGTATTAATTCCTTCCTAGTGCAAATTAAACAATTCAAGCTGCCATAGTGAGCTGTGACATGACCCATAGGCAACAGACTGCACACCTCGATTTGAACAGAGTTTGCTGTAGCATTAAACTATCCTTGGAATTGCCACCATTGACCACTGCTGTAATCAAATCAGCCACTTCTGAAATGTCAAGTGTTATAACTTTATAACATTATTTAGACTGGACCTTTTTTATTTATTAGTGTTCTGTTTTTCCCCAGTCCTGTATTTTGCAATTGCCCATTTCCAGGTAGAGAACCTCCCGTTCCACCACACCCCAAAGATGTTCGATTGGATTGAGATCTGGTGACTGTGAAGGCCATTTGAGTATCGTGAACTCACTGAGCTTTGTGACATGGTGTGTTATCCTGCTGGAAGCAGCCATCAGAAGATGGGTGCACTGTGGTCATAAAGGGATGGACATGGTCAGTAACAAAACTGTGGCATTTAAATGATGATGATGGTGCCCAAAGTGTGCTAAGAAAACATCCTCCATACCATTACCTCACCACCACTGGCCTAAATGTTGATAAAAGGCAGGATGGGTCCATGTTTTCATGTTGGTTACACCAAATTCTAACCCTACCATCCAAACATTATAGCAGAAATGGAGACTCATCAGACCAGGTGACATTTTTCCAATCCTGTGTCAGGCCCATGTGAATTGTCCTGTTCTTAGCTGAAAAGAGTGGCACCAAGTGTGGTCTTCTGCTGCTGTAGCCCATCTGCTTCAACGTTCAACAGAGATGCTCTTCTGCATACCTTTGTTGTAACAAGTAATTATTTGAGTTGCTGTCGCTTTCCTATCAGCTCGAAGCAGTCTGGTGTCCTCCTCTGACATCAACAAGGCATTTTTACCCAGAGAACTGCTACTCACTGGATATTTTCTCTTTTTTGACCCTTCTCTGTAAACCATAGAGATGGCTGTGTGTGAAAATCCCAGAAGTTCAGCAGTTTCTGAAATACTCAGACCAGCCCGTCTGGCACCAGCAACCACGCTATGTTCAAAGTGGCCATTCTGATGCTTGGTTTAAACTTGGGCAGGTTGTCTTGACCATGCTTACATGCCTGAATTCACTGAGTTGCTGACAGGTGATTGGCTGTTAGATATTTCCGTTAAAGAGCAGCTGAACAGATGTACCTAATAAACTGGCCGGTCAGCATATGTTTTCTGTGAATCCCGGCATTATTTGTCTCATTTTGAGTGGACATTTCAATTAATGACAGTGTCTCAGTGTTTACTGCATGCAGGAATAAACATAAGTAATTTCTAGCATGCTAACAGCACCAACCTCATTAGAGTTCTTGTTCCAGTCTTTTAGATAAATGAACATTATTAATATTTGGATTGTATCAGTACACAAATGCATTTACAAAATCACTTTAGAGACATTAATATGAATCAAGTTAAGCTTACACCTAAAATATATGTAGTTCATCTTCCTGCTTCAAGAATCTTCTTTCTAAAAAGGTAGACGAACATTGTTAATATTAGGATTGTACCAATTAACAGAGTACACAGGGGAGGCCTGGTAATAATGAGCAAGAGGGCGGCAGAACATGAAGAAAATATGACACAGGAAGGAATGAAGACAAAGAGAGGAACTGACAGTGAGAAATCTACAGGACAGGGACAAAAAGACAGGGACTGTGGAGTAAAAGAGGACACCGAGTCAAACAAAGACTCAGAGGGAGGCAGGGAGATAGAATGCCAGAACAATAAAGCAAGAGGGGCAGAGATAATGACAGAGACAGAAATTAAAAGACATCAAGAGAGACAGGAAAACTGAGCAAACACACAACAGACAGAGAAGGAGAAGACAGCAACAGAGAGACAAAGATACTGCAAGACAAGAGGGGTAAACAAGTAGTTGAAAGACAGACAGCGGGACAGATTAGGAGCAAGAGAAATGGGAAGTGAGAGTGAGGGAACAAGAGACATAGGAATAGACAACAGAGATAGAGGGAGAGAGAGGAACAAGCCCATCTGACTCGGCTGATCTAACAGGACTTGGCTTTAACGCAGCTGTTCCTCTGGCTTTCATTCGCATTGCTGGGGAAAACTCTATTCCAGTGTGAGAGGCTATTTATAGCTTCACCCTGGGAGACGTGAAACTAGTGAATCTCATAACATGCTCTGTTCCCCCTGTTTGCTATTTAAATGCCAGTACAGTTACCCAGTGTCCCTGGGTTACAGCCCTACACTGGGTCACAGCAGAAGGGAACAGGGAGGAAGAACACATATTCTCTTCACAAACCAATTTAAAAGCATACATAGACAGGTGCAAGGCTGAATATGAAAACACCATGTGGAGAAAAGCTATTCTTGTGTAAAAGCCATGCCTATTGAATCATGCAGAACTATAGATGCCAAATATTACCGGCTGTTTTTTGTTTTTTTAAATCAGGCCAAAGAACTGGATGAGTGATTTACTTATCTCGGCAGCAAAGAAATCAGCCCAGTTATTGTCCCAAGTGTTTCTTTTATTAAATAAATGTGTAAATTTCACAGTTGCCCCTCAAGCTCCCAGATCTATTACTGCAAAGCACAGAGGATAAAGTTCATGAAGTTCTGATTTAAAATGATATGACATTTCAAATGATAGGGCTTATTAGGCGAACATGTTTAATTTAGGTGCAGAATGGAATGCAATCTGGATGGTACCAATACTTTGTGACTATGATTTTTGCCATAATCTAGCACACCTAGTGCTACCATTGTGAAGAATATTTTTACTGAAAGCCACCTGCTGTCAAGGAAAAGGATGCCATAGATTTATAACACAAGACACTTCATCCAGCTAGGAGTATTTGACATTCACAACACTGAACAACACTTTGAGGAATTTCAAGAGGTCAGTGAAGTTCCTGTTTCAACAACATTAAAGTATTTAACAGTTACCATAAATGTTAACCTGGCCAGCACAAACATTAACATTAGCTGCTTAACTATTAGCAATTACCCGACAGCCACATTAGCCATCTGTTACCACTAAGGTAGTGGCTAGTGGCTTTGGCAAATAATAAAATGATAACATTGATGTGAGAGGTAGGCAGCAAACATCTGTAACATTAAAAGACAATTTTAATTTAACAGGATAACACAATTATTTGTGTCTAAAAAGTGTCATGTTTCTCCTGAAGTCCAAGATTGAGGCTGAGAAAAGTCTACTTCAGAAATACCTTAGCAACAAAAATATGGTGTCAAGTCACCAGAAGCACAGCACAAAATGTCAGATATATATTTATACTGTGCTTAATAAATGTATTAGACCGCCTGTCATAAAAACAAGAAAACAAATATTTTAGAAATCTGTGAAAAACCTGTAATTTATTAGGCAAATAATAAGCTGAATTCACATTTTTATACCCAAGTTTGAGCCGGCACACTAAAGTCAGAAATTAGTCAAGCATAACATTCAACCACTAAAACAGAAAAATAATGCAAGTAAATAACTAATTTGGCATCTTAATTGAAAAATAATAATATGCTTTACTATTTTTTACTGCGTTTTTATAAAACAGTAAATTTGAAAATTCATGGATAACAATAATTATTTTAGCATAAAAAATATAATTTCGATTAAAGAGCTTATGCATACTGGTGGATTAACCATTACCAAAAAATAAAAATGATTTTGGTAATTAGCAGTACTGTTAATTTAGGGCAGCTGTGGCATAAACCTTAAATTGGGTGGTGCCCTAATAAATTTGTTAAGCACTGTATTTATACACATACACCCACACTCACACCCCTTAGAGTCATCTGACACTATGTCAGATACCTTAAACAGTGTTGTCATTATTGTTATTTTTTGTATTGTTCTAATCTTGATTTAGAAAAAGAGCCACTTAATTTTTTGTCCTTTTTTTTCCCTTGTGATTTTGAAAATGGTATTGAGTATTTTCCTGGGTATCATATTGAATTTGAAATTCTAGTATCATGACAACCCTAATCCTAGTGATGGGAATGGAGATTGTTTAAAATTGTCCAAACCTTCAGAATCATAATATGACCAAATATGAGGTATAGTAGATATTGTGAGCACATTTGCCATATGAATGTTTTTATTTTCTGTTGAGGTTTATGCTCAGGGGTTGGAAGTCATACAGAAAAAAGAAAATTGGGGGGGTTCACAAATTTCAGCATAAATTAGGATAATGCTGTGAGTCATAACTCCAAACTATCCAGAGACTTTCAAATACATCATCACAGTGTGATCAGTCAACAAAATACCAAAGCCATTAATGCCACTGAAAAGTTTGTCCACTTCCAGAATCACATTAGCCCTGTGCTGCCCCTCTGTGCCGGGCCTATTTTGAGCACTCCAGGCCAGAGTAGGATTAGACGATTTGTGGACACTGAACTAAACGGATGACATCCACAATATTGGCAAACAGAAAGACAAGCCAAACAGTTTACATCTCTCTACATCTCTGTGGGACAGCCCGCCCATCTGCACAACAAGGCATGAACTCATTCCTACCAATGGCTGTAGTCCAAGCGCACATTTTTTTGTCCCAATTGTGACGTCTCCTCGGCTGGCAGAGAAAAACGATAAGATATGAATATATGATATGAAAAAGCCTGGCAGCGGATGATGGCTAGAACGTACATTCTTTCATGTCCTTCTGTACAAACAGAAGACACAATAAAGACACATTCACATTAGCGCTGCCTTACGACTGCAGGGAGGCTGACAGAAAAATATCTTGAATGTACAGCCCAGTTGATTAATAATGCTGTACTGCACCTCTTCCATTGATACAACATTTTAAGCCCCAGTGGTCCAGGATAAAAATAGATGACGCAGTAAATTGCGAGACTGAAAGGTCAGCACTTGTCATCCGTAACGTCTTTGAGTTTTATCATCTTAATGTCAGCGGATAATAGAAGGCCAGTGGCTTAAATGAGGGCATACTAAGGATGTAGGGCATATAATAAAATACCCTGAATGAAAGTTTTTTTCCCATCAGATCTGCTATAGAGCAGAGAAAATGCCTGCTGTATCTTGCGTCCTTAAGTTGCAGTTGTTTGGCATCAAAATTCTGTAGAAGCCTTTTCAGTCAGGACAAGAAAACAAATGCCACTAACTGCTGGTTTCATTTAGTTTTCAGTGTGTCTGGGCAATAAATGGCATTACAGCAGTTTCAGACCTCAAAAATCAATACAATTATTTTCTTTGCACTTTCCATTACTCTAAACCAAGTAGAAGGCTGATATTACATCACTGGAATTTGCACCCATCAGTCACCTCTGCTCCTGTCTGTGAACCTTAATTCAACCTAAACAAGGCGAGCGGCTGTCAATCAGGCTGTCAGCCTCCCACAAAAAGCTTGTCGCCTCATCTGCAGATTTTTGCCTCCACTCCATCAGTGCGTGACTTCAAATCATGCCAGAATACGAGACAGCATAATAACTTTGATGTGGATGGAGGTGTGCAAATTTAACAAATTACTGTGTAGGGGGAAAACGCAACACAAATGTAAAATCATTACATACAAACACATGTTCTCCTCTACATGCTGTGGCCTTGCAATAATTGGTCATTTGATTCCCAGCAGGCTCAGTATATCATGTAATTTTTTTTATCATCGATCTGGAGATAGCTTGTTACTATGGTGATCCACACACGCTCACATTCTTGTTTTCAGTGCAAATTAGATCTGAATGGAAACACTTTTTACTGGTCAATTTAATGAGCCATTCAGTGTGATTGCTGAAAAATTAAGAGGCAGTGGTTATTGCAGAGTTAGACACATTATCTGGATTTTTTTTTTTTTTTTGTACAATGAGGACATTATGCATACAGTGACATTTTCTGAGCCAGATGGTAACCTACAATAATTTCCCAGAGGCGGTTACATACCATTTTAAGCCTATCCTAAAAGTAGGTGGAATGAAAAAAACCAACATGCTTGAGTGACATCAGCTTTTAGCATACTACAGCCATCAGTGGCACGATGACCTAAGGCTAATTTCCGACATTTTGTACTACAGCCCTATGTACATGAGTGTGCCTGAATGAATTTACATGCAGTGAATACAAGAAAAGCCCAATGAAATATGGCCAAACAAAGTCCTAAAGCACTTAGACTGCGGTTTTTATAGTTAACTAAAATGAAATTTAAAACTAACCTAGACCAGAGCTCTTGTTTGGGATGTATATTTAATTTCTCCAGGCTATTTGGGAGCCCAGTAAATGAAACACGAGCAGAATGACCTGCAGGGTGCAGAAAAGCCTAAATTTAATGTCTCCATATGAGAATGCAGGAGGTCAAAACTGTGAGAAAAAGAACATTTTAGCAAAATAAAATAAATATAAAGCTACTTAGATGAAAAGTATAAGTAATACAACAATTTTAAAAAAGGAAAGTATTCAGGAATTTGTACAGGAAACATGTCAGCACATGGAGGCGTTGGTGCATATGTTTGAGGCTGGGATATCTGCTTCACTATGAGTCAGTCGCCTTTACACAGAGTAAAACTTTTCATACCTTGCATCTGAAAAATGCAGCCATTTTTTAATAAGAGAAAAAAGCAAAACTAATACAAAAACAAAATAAAAATCTAAGCTAAACTCTGAGAAAAGCTGCTCTGGAAACTAAATTTTAAAAATAATAATTAAAAAAAAACTATAATAATGGCTCTGATTTAGACATCAACATGCTTCCATATATTCCACATATTTAAAAAAAAAAAGAAACCTTCTGTCTTATACTATACTTCTCTACATTAAATGCTACTGTGACCCTTACTTGAAATGACACTGTCCTTGTGATGCTCTTGCCGCTTAGAACCACCAACCTACAGTATATCTGTTCTGTCACTTCGTGAAGGTAGAAACTGGACTTTCATTCATTCAAGGGCAGTGGACAATTTTGCATGACTGTGTGTGCATATATGTATGCTAAGGGCAATGACTGATTTCTATTTCATCTGGACCACAGTCTGTGTCGACATCGCTTACCAAACCTATGAATCAAGAGGTAATAGTTTTTCTCCAAGTTCGCAACCTGTCTCAGAGCCTGTAGTGAACTCATATCACAGCAAACAGAGCTCAGTCAGTAGCAGGACACTCTTATGTGCACACAACACCACAGAGCCAAAAACTGAGGCCAGTTTTTAAGACAACATTTTACTGTCATAAATACCTTATTACAACATACTGAGACCGCTTATAAAAGTGCAAACTGAAAGATGAGCACACTACTTAATTCCTAAAGTCTATAAAATTTGTTACTGGGTCTGCTCATTATTGTCTTAATAAATTTGTATAATATGAGCCAGTAGACTAAAATTTTAAAAAAGCAACCTGAGGACATTACATACATGCAATCTTTATTAAAAGCATGAGGATAGCAAATTTTCTTGATCACTAAAAATGAACAAAAATCAAAAAATCATTGAAAACAGCATCATTTATAACCACGTATTCTAGTCAGTCAACTTCAATGCATTTTTTTGGTACATCGCTACATATTTTTAAAAGATTACCTCCACTAATCCTTTACCAAAGCAAGTCTATGACAGTGACGCTGGAGCTCTTTTTCTGCAGCTTTTTAATCACATAGGAATTACATTATCCACATTCTACTCTGTCTTTAACAGATTGTCAAGTCAGGCATGGAATAGACAGAATGATAATAAACACTTAAAGTCTTTGATTTATAAAAAAAAACAAAAAAACAATAAAATTGGTAATTTTCAATTATCAACTGTATGTTGTATGTATATATTAATTAGATGTACTAAACAGTTTCTGATATCAGACTTACTAGCATTTTTTCAATATTTGATCATTTGAGTGTTTATGTTTTTACTTCCTCGTTTAACAGACAGCTTTAGAGTCCTACATAAATGTTTTCTGAAACCTGTTAAACTGAAAGTAAGAGTCTTGTTTCTTCCACACCAGCCACTGAATTTAAAGAGTAAGAGCACAGAGAACAACAACAGCAACAACTACAACAGCAGCCTTATCAAACAGCCATCACCTGTCTTAGCCCTGATCTCTTATTGCCCTCGGAACACTTTAATGAGCTTTATTCCTAAATACAGACAGACGGCTCACTCTGTCAATAAGTGACTCAGCGTTCAACAGACAGATGAAATCGGGGCCCCATTACCCTGTGCAGAACAGGCCACTTAAGTGTTTCCCATGAGCAGAAAACAACCAAAATGGTGGCTGTTGCCCTAATTGGCTCCCTGCTGTCTAACCTGCACGGATCAATGGCCCAGCTCTATAAAGACCAACATCCAGATATGACTGGCAGATGAATCTTTTAGCAGCCAAGTGGTAGGCAGTGCTAAGCAGTGAAGTGCAGTGTTGAAAGCAAACAAGAAAGGAAACAACAGGCCACCAACCTTTCACTCTTTTCTCTTTTTATCTTTCTACTGATGTGCAAATTTTGCAGGCTTATACACTTGAATGCTATTCCATTACCTTAACTAGAGCCTGTAATAATTAATGCACGTTAAAGACACTGACTTTTTAATAGCTTGTAGTAACAGTTTGTGAAAAAGTAAGCTGGTTAAAAATTTAAGTAAAAATACAGTGATTTGAAAATCATTTAAACCTAATATTAAGTTGTAAATAGTAAAAAAAACAACACATCAAAACTTCAAGACATTTGCTTTGCTTTTTTGAAAAAAAAATTAAATAAAGCTTATTTTGAGATTCAAAAGGAAACTTGTGTTATAGTAAAAGAAAAAAAAACATGTTAAATGTCTCACAACTAATTAGGTTAATTAGCAACATGATTGGGTTTAAAAAGAGCATCCCAGAGGGCCTGCTGTCAAGAAGTAAAATTAGGAGGAGTTCTGTGAAAGATCCAAGGGTTAAATTTACCACAGTAACACTTCTCTGTAAAAATACAAAGAAATTGAGGATTTCATCACTCATACATGCATAATGTCATTTAAAAATTCAGAGAATCTGTTGAAATCCCTGTACACAAGGGACAAGGCTGGAATTATTAAAAGGATCTTTGATAGATCCAGAAATTCAAGTTAAAACTCTACCATGCATGAACATAAACATATGAACAAGACCCAAAAATGCTGTCGCTTTCTTGGGTTACAAGCTACAGTAATTTAAAATAAACTGAGGGGAAGTGGAAAACTTTCCTTTGGTCTAACCAATCCAAATTTGAAATTCTTTCTGTAAATTATGGATGCCTGGTCCTCGGTACTTAAGAAGAGAGGAAACGTCTGGCTTGTTATCTCTGCACAGTTTAAAAGCCAGCATCCAAGGTGGTGTGTGTATATATTCACATTTTTCAAATCAAACAGGAACAGTGTACTTTCTCAATCAGCTGAATCGATTAATCACTGTTGACAACATATTAAAACAGCTTGGGTGTTTATCTTGTCATTTGTTTTGGAGTCAGCCAACAAGGAAAAAAAAAACTCTTTATTTAAAGAATTAGTCACTCCAGAAAATGTGTAACTATAGAACAACAAGCGAGCAGGAGAGGCTGCATGGTGGGAGTCCTGCAGTCTATGCATACAATATGAATGACTAAGTACGAACACGGTCTCTCAGCACACCCAGCAAGCAGATTTGCATGTATGCAACAGCATGTCCTTGATAAGCTATGATTCACTTGATTATAAAATCAACTTCAAATGTTAAAACAGGTTTTTGGATAACACATGTCTAAGTTATCTCTAATAGTATATTCCTCTGTGATGCACTGTCACATTTAACATGTCATAAGCCTCCATCTTCCACTGCTCCCTTCAGCATTCCCACACTAGTTACCCTCCATTTGTGTTTTTGTCCTCTCTAATAACCACCTAAACAACCCCCTTGTATATGAGTTAAAAGATATAATCACATATACCCATTTGTTCCTATTGCCGGTGTCATCTCTCCTTGTTTATCCCATCTATTCGCTTTTCCCTTCAGTTCCTCCTCATTTCTTTTTACCCTCTCATCTTCTCTACTCACTTTTCCACCTCACCAGCTTAGCAAAAGTCAGAATAGACCAAGAAGATTAGACTCTCTTTACTTGAGAGACAGATCTCAGTACTTTTATCTTCTCCTGATGCAATAATACCTTAAAATCTTTCACTGATGCCAGCAAGTGCACATGTCTATATGGTTTTTTTTTTTTTTAAGATGAGGTTTAGCAATGCATTTGATGTGAAACAGTAGCAAACGATGTAAGGGTTTGAATTGGTAATTGTTTGATCATTTATCTAATGGGAAGCATTAAACAAAGCTGAGCTTGTTTCTCTTCAAATTTCAAAAAAAAAAATGTAAAAAAAAAATGCTTTGATCAGGTCCATAAACTGTATTACATAATACAGAGGTCAACAATGTTATTTGGGAAGTGTTCTTGTTGAAGGCAGTAAAAAAGGCAGTCATCTGAGCCTAATGATTCAGAGCCGTGCCCTTGATTTGAGAACAGCTCAGAGGCTAACAAATGGAAGTGCAAATGATTTTCTTACTCTAGGCTCATTTAATCATTTTAAATTTAGATCTCACGCCTCCCACTGGGGAAAATAAATCAGCTTCCTTCATACAGAATTTGCATGTTTTAAGCCTGAAGTTAGGAAAAGGAATTGGGGAGAGGACATGCTGCGGATTGGTATGGCTTGTGTGCTCTTATCAGCCAACACCAAGGCCCCCAATGTGTTCCACGGGAAGGTTGTGTTTCTTTACTGTGACCTCACACAGAGAGGACTTTGACCTTAGCTAACAAGATCCATTAAGGAGAGATGGAGTCTAGATGAAACACTGCATCAAGTTTGTGTACACATTCTTAAGCCTACAGAGAATCAGTGCAATTACGCAAGATGGCAGCGCAGTAAACCAATCTGTGCGTTTATGAGAAAGGTCAGTGCCTTTGGAGGAACACTGGAATGCATTGCACAGCATTAAGCCTCTATGTGATGTCAAGTGTAAAGCAGGCTGCTGGGGAGGACCGAGGCACTCTCACTCGGTCTCTCTCTAAATGTGCGGTGACCAACTTTACCAAATCAAAGGATTTTCGCAATAGAATCAAACATTCATAGACAAGGCACACAGAGCTTAGAGAAACCACTATGTACCCAAGCCGAACTATGTTTGTTTGTGCTCAATGTAACACGGGCGTGGGGGTTTGGTTTCCGCTGTGATCTGTCTGTTCCTGTTAGTGCCATTGTTGTTAGAACAGGTTTGGGATTTGAGTAGCTGACAGAAAGTGTTGCGGGATTGCCTTTCGCCTGAGGTCGACAGAGGCATTCCCTGTGATGGTACTGCGATGTGGGGGTGGTTCATGCGTGTAGGGGTGGAGAAAACCATCTCCCCAGAGTCAGCAATTTGACCCTTGCAGGCTTGGTACAGGCTGCACTGTTAAGCTCAAATAAGCAACACGGAAAATTCAGCACAAAAATGAAAATGTGTCAGGGTGCGTTAGAAGGAGAGTTGGCAACAGCTTTCACAAGGGATGATGTAAAGACTGAATCCGCTCTCCTTTACTGTCCACACAGTGTTCATTTGATCACTGCAGCACTTTAAAAACAAGGACAAGTCACTGAGAGTGACATAAAATGGGTTATGGCTAGATTTGCATGACAGGGGGATTTACTTTATGAATTTATACTAAGGCAACCATGCACGCAATAAGGGAGTGTATCTGTGTATGCATGAGAGAGTCAGTGATTAATTAAGGTGGTCATTATGAGCACTGACACTTTAACAGAATGTCCAATACACATAGCAATTAAAAACACATATATAGCGTGTTCTAGCAAGTAAAGAACTATGCAAAGGTTTATGTGAAGGACACAGAGAAGACATCTTCACATTTTTTAGTTGGTTTTGATGGCTAAGAGTGCCTGCTGCGGTGAAGTGACCTCATGAGCTAATGAGCTACTCTTCAAACACAGTAGTGAGGAAATCCACATCACTAATCCCCGGCCTTAGTATATTTATTTAACCAGCTCTGGATATCATCTTAAGGTTTACTATAACAACATCTTTGTTTCCCCTTTCACTGGCTAATAGTCAGTGTTAATCAATACTGCTGTAAGTACTTTTTAGTGCTCAGCACCAGGCTCATTTGTCAAAATAAAAGCTGCAAGGGCCCAAAGGACTAATCAAAAGGAATGAAGTAACAGCGAAATTCACAGCTTGGAAACATGAAAAGCAGCCAGGACAGATAAGGAGGGGTGTAGCAGCGGTTCAAACATGTTCAAAGACAGCTTCAGATTACAATATACAGTGCTGTGGTAGCTGATAACCCAAAAAAAAAACAGAAGACTGACCAAAATAAAATTCAAAAAAGGTTTGATGCAAAGGTAATGAGTCAGTACAGGCAAACAAGTCCAACATGGAAGAGTGAAGACAATTACCAGAAGGGTAGACAGGGTCAGATTCACCAGGAAACTTCATGCAGTGTGTCTCAAATTGTACACTTCTACACTTACACGTGCCATTTGGAGTTCATTGGTGTGCCTAACAATTACTGCTACATGCAGTGCACTGTGAATACTGAAGTGACACTATCTAAAGTTGAGTGTGAAATGGTCACCATCTTGGCTGAGTAATGGAAGGAGAGAGGCCACCAAGAAATTTTCAACGTCTTGGTGGATATCATCAGTGCTAGCTGGCAAACAGTGGCAGACTGATGTCAGGCATTTACTTTGCATGTGTTATGGCATTCTTTGGTAGTGTTGTAGAAGAATGTTGTATTATTGTGTGTTGTTAGAGAGTCAATTTGTAAATATTTGCAAAATGCATCATCTAGCACCACTTGGATAATCAAATTTTAAAAACATCAATTCTAATAAGTGCACAGCTTAGCCCAGTCACACAGGACTAGAGACTGGTCAGCAACCACCTGGCAACCTTTGGTCGCTATGTGCATTCCCCAACCGGTTGGAGACTGGTTACTGAAGATTGCTGGGTGAAATCAGTCACAGGGAGGGTGCTGCACCAAAAACTCTTGTAATTTCTTTGGTCGCTATAAGATTTCCACGCTTGCGGGAAAAGATTTGCCCTACCACATACTACAGTAAAAGTCTACAAAACTTAATAGCTGATATGGGAATAAATTTGATTGCTGAATAAATACACCTAGTGATTTAATTTGTAAGTCACAATTTATCCCAACGCTGGCTCCAACTGCAGTATTTTTTCATGATTGCTTGAATAACTATCCTGAGCTCTTGCAAGCCTCTGCATTCATTTTCTAATAAACCATGCAAATTTAATCAATGACATTTTAAAAGTCGTTTCATTTATTGCTTCGGTACAAGCACAAAAACCACAAATGCATGCGATTTAAATGCACTTTTGGCACTGTTTTCTCTCAACTGAAAACCACTTCCAACACTTTAAAGAAAAGTCCGGTGTATGTGCAGTCGGCACAGGGAAGGATGAAATCATGACGGACAAACGTCGCTCTCATAAGAGCAGTCCAGCGCTCACTGCTTGTCGCTAAGCAACAGAGACCTGGCAGGCAGACAGTAGGTGTGTGAGACAGAGTGCGTGGGAAGGGGAGGTTTGGGGGGGGATAGAGAGAGGGACAGAAGCAGAGAACAGGGAGAAAAGACACAGAAGCAGGCTGAGAGCGAAAGACAGATAGGAGGTGTGATGCAGGATGCCTGTGGGAGAGATTTGACCAGTGTCAATAAAGGATTGTGTGGAGTAATCAGAGAAGTGATAATTCAACTGTCTGAGAAGCAGATGTAAACATTGGTGTGTATCTTTATCATAAGACATGCAGTGGTGTATATAATCAGCAGTTGATGCTTTTTTGAGTTCATTCATATTTCTTGGCCTATTGTTGAATTTGTTGTTGTTACAGGAATATAATCATTTTTCCACCACTGACCATGTTTCTGTTTACAGCTATTCAGTTCACACTGTGATTTTGTTTCCTTTATGTGCGCTCAGAATCAAAGCACTGACAGAAATGAAGATGTAACGCTGCAATGCCGTAAATCAAAAGGCCGATAAGTAACGCACCGTAAGGCCTTTTGATAAGATTATCTTTGCTCCAATTTCAACCTTAAAGTAATCTGGTCAAGGAATTGACATGCACTAGTCAGAGAACAGCATTAATCCTGTTATTATCAAACTATGGTGTGCACATAAATACATAGCTTGTGTTGTACAGTCAGCTTCTCCACAGTGTTTCTACACCAGTCACTGGATAATCCAATCTACAGTTCAACGATCCAGAGCAAAATCCAAGAAATTAGCAGGTATGGACCAGACATTACAAGCCAGCGTAGATCTAACTGAGGCCCTGTCCACATGTAAATGGGTAGTTTGGTAAATGTAGACTTTTCTGATGTTTTGGCCTTTTGTCAGCATTTTAAAATCACTGAAAATGAAGCTTTTGAAAAACTCCTTCCAGGATGAAGATTTTCAGAAACTCTGCTTCTGCATTTACATGTAGATTTAAAAAAACAAACAAAAAAAAAAAACAGAATTTGTCTTGCAATGTCAAAGGTGTGCGTCATTTCTTTTTGACACTGCACTGTGTTATTGTTTGGAGACTTATGATCGGCCAACATTTCTATATGATTAGGGTTAACTTGGTACCTGTTGCTTTGGTATGGTCTTGACATTGCTTAAGAAGGAAAAACTCCTTTTTAAACAGGAAGAAACCTTCAGTAGAACCAGGCTCAGGGAGGAGCAGCCATTTGCCGCGACCAGTTGGGGGTGGCAGATCATAGCCATCTCTAAAATCAGACTTTTTTTTTTTTTTTGGAAAGCAGAGGACTTGCCTCCTGCTGGCTGTTCAAATGTCCAGCAGGGGGCTGCATTGGCTTCACTTTTCAGGTCCATCTTTTATATACAGTCTAACTGTATGAGGCCATACAAAGGTAACACCTAATCCTTTTTTTGCTGCCTTTCTGACTTTCTATGGCTTCAGTTGTGGAAATTGAACAGCTAAAATCCATGAGAAGACATTGACATTGATTGTCCAAGTGGTGCTAGATGATGCATGACATTTAGATATTTCATTTCTAAGAAAAACCATATATATAAAAGAATTAAAGTGATGTAAAGTGATGTGAAGTAGCTTCACAGTAACATAAACTCTGAGCCAAAAGTGGGACCAATAGCTGAACACTAATATTAGCACAGGAATATTGAACACAGGAACACAGAGAGAAAAGTGTGGTCTTTTTACAGTATTTAACATGTGGATAAACATTCACATTTCCAGGTCAAAAAAAGCAACACATTTTTTTCATAACATTTATTATTTTTAGGCATAACTAAAAGTGTAAAGATTACACATTTGAAATCCTTATTTCCACATTAAAGGTGCAAAGAAAGCATGTTCTCATAATGCAGGTGGCAAAATACCAAAATACCATCACTTTATTTTTAGCTTGGTGAACAGTGAAAAATAGCCCAAGTGTAACCTTGGTACACACTCAATCCTCGCTGCCTAGGCTTTACAAGACATATATTCTCCTGTGTTGGTCTAATGTCACCAACAACAGCCAAGTCTCAAGGAAATGTCAATGACAAGAAGAGAGCTGTGCTAGGGTAACTTAAGATTGCCACAATTCATACTGAGCTTTAATGTGGTCATACGCAGCCAATATAAACTGATCACACGCTTTGCATGCTCTGTCATTCATTCTTTCAGTCTTTCAGCTGCAGTTCTCATCCTGTCAGTCAAGTTAATTTTGCTAGCATTTCCCATAGCATGAACAAGCAAATAATATTTTGTGCACTATTATGCCACAGTTGCAATTCAACAAACCCATTAGTGTTAATGTTTCCACTGAGATTTGTGGCCGCAAACTAAATAAAAGTTTTGTGGTAGCATCTTCTAGTCGATCATCAAGGGGCACAGCTAAATGCTCCAGGAAAAGCAGCGTAACAAGAGAGACTCTCTTAGCAAACTTGCTGTGGGAAAATATCCAAGGGACCTCAATAATGGACCCAACTGACAGCACTCTAATTCAATCACGTGTTGCAGTTGCAACTAAGCTGCCTTCAAATACCCTCATCTATTTTAAACCCTGTTAAACAATGACAGACTATGAAGAGTCCAATATGGCTGTAAAAACATTACGCAAAAGGAAAGAAACCATACACCGCCGGCTTTCTCAGTTTAGCATGTGTGAATGTGTATTTCAGTGTATGTGCAAGGGTAAATGCCTTTGCAAAACCTCACTGAGCCATTATATAAGTATATAAGCAAAAGGCACACTTGATAGTTAAAGCAGACCTGCTTCATGAAAGCCTACTCTTTTTTTTTTTTTTTTTTAAACAATCCTCCTGTCAGAATTATCTCACCATACATTCTTACGTTTCCCTACATGAAGACTGAATTTAAAAAAGGAGGAGCTATTTGAAAGGATTTCCAGCAAGATTAAGATTATTTCTTTTTCCTCTTAATCAGAACATACTTGAGCCTTACAGCTGTTGTTTACTATTAAAGCAGGTTTAGGGCCAAGTTTTGCTGGGTAGTTCCAGGAGATGGCACTGATCACAGGGTTGTTCCCAGAACGCCTGGGCCTCTCAGATCATTTCCTGCAGAGTGTCAACCTAATGGCCTAAAGGCCCTCTCCTCATCTGCTCTCTAGCCACAAAGCTAGAAAGAAAATTAGTCACGTGACAAAGGAGGACATACAACCGCAGACATTACAGGTTAGACTAATTCTTCCTTCTTTTTCCTCTGTTGCAACAAATGTCTTTTTGTTTTTAGTGATACACAAAAGACCAATGCTTTATATTGTGAAAAACATCCTGAGGCCTTTTGTTGCTATTGATTTATGAATATCAGGGTAAAGAATGCTACCTCCCAGCTAAGTCTCAGCCCCATCAATAATGCAGCAACACTATCTGTGTCCACACAACAAATGCACAACACATCAGCCTCTCCATTATTCATGAGAGATTCCACCTGTAGCACCTTAGCTGTATTATATGTGTCCCATAGGAAGGTGTGCAGGAGCTCAGTGAAAACCACTGAATGCAGTATTTGTAGTGGAACTACATAAATGCTATGTTGTTGGAGCTTACACACCATGGTGCTTTAGTACAGATAAGACATTTTCTTTATATAATTGGAAGAAAAATCATTGCAGTCTCTTACCAATAGGAATTTTTGTGTAATTATTACGATTCATGTAGTATACTAACCCACACTGTCACATATTTATGCAATTTCTACAAAAATATAGCACAATAGTATATCAACAAAATAAAAAAAGATGCCGTTTTGACTATTTTTTTGTCAGATTTAATGATGTCTCGTACAACAACCAAAAAAAAAATGCAATTTGCCTCTGAACACTGCTGACACAGAAAGGCAAAACTTTTAAGGACCAAATCGCTGGAAGAATTTAATTGCCTTGATTTCTAATCCCAAAATCCATTTAACTGCATTTAAGTGCTTGTGTGTGACATTTCAAACTGGAAGGTCATGGGGCAGTCCTGTGGTTCAACTGGTAGAGCTTGCTGAGGCCAAGTCCTCACTGCAAGTGGCCCAGGCTCAATTCTACCCTGGTCCCTCTGCTGCTTGTCATCCTCCTTTCTTTCCATCTCTCTGCGACTTTCCCTTTCTAAGAAAAAAAGAGGCATCAAAACTTAATCTTAAGAAAAAACAGAACCTAGAAAGGCACTTGTAGAGGGCATTCCTTGCCAAGAACAATATCCTGTTTTGGAAGATGAAACAAGGTGATCAGATCCATGCCAAGATTTTCTCCCTTGCGTCATTAAGTATCATGAATTCTTGAATACTGTGCGGTAGTTTTTGCATTATCTTGCTGACAAGCAACAAATACATCCTGAAGTACATGTAGTTTGATTTTTAGATCCACAAATCCTGTTCTCCTGTAAGCCCTATAACATAGCAGGGTTCTCACTTTCACTGTGTTACAGTAAATGACCCATGCTCCTTATTGAACTTACAAGCAAGAGGTCACGGCCCTCCAGGAGGTGAAAACTAGGTCAGACTACTGTACTACCATAATTCAAACAGACAGCATTTATATAAGATCACAGGCATAAGGCCTACAAGTAGTCTGCCATGTATGTTGAAGCTATTATTACCAGTATTATTAAGTTTACATTAAAATCTAACTTTTCTTTACATTAAGTTATCCTTTAACGGTTCCCATAGGATTTTTTTTCCCTCTGCATTCAAGCCAGGGGAACATGGGGAGAACTTGATAACTTTATAGAGAAAGGCCTTGCTATTTGTAGGTCCAATCCCAAGCCCTTATTCTGTGCTAGCCACTGAAATCCCCATTCAATTTTTTGACTAATAGCTTCCACACCTGGTGGATGAGCAATTGGGCCAGATCAAAAAATAGCAGAGTCACTTGTTTTATTCAAAACAAGTAACTGATTGGCTAACGTAATGTTAGCACAGACATGAGCATAGTAAAAGTCTTCTTATCCAACTTTACAGCAATTCAAGAGAACTTTCAAAAAAGCTTTTTTAAAAAATGTTTCTACTCTAACTGCTCTGCTACGACACAGAGGTTGCACAGAAAAGCAAACCTCCACCCGCATGGCATATAGTGCTTAAATGTCAGACTGCTAATACTGCTAATGGTGTGTGTGTGTGCATGCGTGCACGCATGTGTGTTTTGTGTGTGTTTACTTTATGTGTGAGTAAAAACAGCAGGGCTAAGGCAGGCCTTGAGAGAGCAGTAAATCATATTATGCAGTGCAGTCTCTATATATCACAGCTGCTGCCATTCTGCACACTGGCTTCCCACTGCTGTTCCCAGTCCCATTTCTATATTTCATGCCTCTCAACTCAAGCAATCTCAGAATTACATTGATGAATTCATAATGTTTTGGTGATTTTTTTTATCTTTTATTTTAATGTGCAAAATGTCCTTATCTCAAGTAACTGGAATATAACAAAGAAGCTCTTTTTCTTGGCGTTACTGGACCAGTGTGTGGAAATGGACATAATGACTAGAGACTGGAAGGTTGAACAAGGCTAAAACAGATCCTCTTTATCTATTTATAACAAGGAGATGTATTTCCCAACTCGTGTGTCTTTGTTCTTATCGCCTAGCATGCATTTTTAAATCACATAAACCCTGTATTTCTCACACCCACACGCACACCTCGCCAAGAATGGGGTGCTTTGATCGACGGGGAGCGTGGCAGCGATGGTCAGAGGCTGCGTGTCAGAGTAATTACAGAGCAGCCATGTTAGCTAGTCCCACAGGAGGAAGAAACAGCAGCAGTGCAACTTGCATAGGTAGGGTTTCCACCTTAAAAGTCAGCCCGCCTCTGTACCGTTCACTGCCTGGGCTGTCATGTGAGAACACTTAGGCTAATTTCTCCTGCGACCCTTGTCAACTTTAACTCTGGCCCCATTTGGGACAGGTGAAAAGCTCGTTCTCTGGTCACACACAAGCTAGAAACTGGTTTCCATTTCTAATCCCAGGAGCAAAGGTCAAGTCCCTAAGGGGGAATGCAAAATCACCATGAAATAAAGAGAAGGGCAATTAATATTCTCATAAACTGTTAAAAATGGACAGCAGACATCTGTGTTCTCCTTTCCTGCTGACCATCTTTCTCCACTTCAACCCTCTCCTGTCGTGCTCTCTAATTGTAAGTGACTGGTGAAGGAAAGTCTTTCCTAATGTTTTAACACTGCTATGTTTTCACGTGTCATCTGTTATTTGAGTTATGATCTGTTTATACCCTCCAGGGCAGAGAACCAATTGAGCAACAATGGCTTCCCAGAGACGAGTTTTGCCTAGCTACGAAATTCACAAACCATGGCTCCTTTGGGGAAACATCAGGGAGACCTGAAGGACAATGACAGATGACGATGCTTTAGGACAGGAGAAAGGGAGAGAGAAAGTTAAAGCGAGCAATTGGCGGCTGATGGAAGGGGAACAGAGAAAATGCAAACAGAGGGAAATACCAATGTATGGAAATTAATATAGATAAGCAAAAACAAAGTCAACAAGGGAGAAAACTAAAGAGGACAAATAAAGAGAAAGAAGGTGAAAGCCTGTGGCATTCTGAACACTTGCAGGAGTACTTCTGTTGCTCATGTTCACTTGAGACAATGTGCAGCAGAGCAGCTGCTAAGCTCAGCTGTCTCCTATTGCACCCCTTTCAAAAGCACAGGGTGGCAAAACCATTCAGGGTACCTGGCCTCTGTTCATCAGGATTGACCACCACAGTCACTTAATTATCAGGACACAAAGGAGCATTCTTTTGTTAAGCAAGAAAGCACAGGATAAGCTATAACATGAGGCACGGCAAATGGAAGATTATGGAAGATGAAAAATGTACAGAAAAGATTAATTAATATGATAAGAAGATGTTTGTATTACCATTTATGGTGCACAGTTTTATCAGTTTTTATATATTTATACTGCGTAACTGCCTCTCTAAATAGCAATTTCCTTTGTAGTAGCATAAAGTGCCATTCACAAGCTGGATTCAAATGCTTACGATTGCTCAAGGGATTCACACAAAGTAATGAGTGTATTTAATTCAGTCACTTTTATCTCACTAACATCAGCCTAACTGGTTGTTGCCCGCTTGCTTATTCTTTCCACTAGTGTGCCTAGGGTCTAAAACTGTACTTTGCATCGTAGCTAATGTAAAGCTGTTAAACTGGTGAAACATCAGGTAGCTTTTATTGTAAGGTAGTCACATCAATTACAGTGTTTTAGTCATTGCAGTTAGGGGTTAAAACCATCATTTAGCAAATTAGTTAAAATATTACAGGGCATGATGGAACAAGTGAGGATATTCACAGTGATGATGTATAAATTTGACAGCTCTGTGCCTTCAACTCTTCAGCAAGGTAACCAGCTCATGTTAGGAAAATAGGCTAATTATTGCCTGACTGAAGAGATGACTTAAAGATTCAAACAGTGTGCTGTGTTTCCAGAAAGGTAGCTCTTCAGGAAGTGTTTACTGTATCCAGAATCCCTGAAACATGGATGGAAATCTGAAAACCAAAAATGTCTGATGTAATTGGCATTACTTAAAGCTGTCTTGCAAAGAGTGAAATCTTATAATCCATATACATATTAAATCTGTCAATATTTGGTCCTGATGGAAAACTACACAAATTTATTGATTTATTTACCGATTTATTTAAAGCTATTTTTGGCTGCTCCCTTATTCACAAGGGGGTCGCCACAGCCGGTAGCTCCGCATGTTTGATTTGGCAGATTTTTATGCCGGATGCCCTTCCCGATGCAACCCCAAATGGATTTGTGTCTCCTCGCAGGATCGAACTGGGGATCTTCTGCTTGTTAGGCGAATGCGAACAGAATTCAACCATCTTGCCAAAACTGCCAAAATGGACACTATTTCAAAATAGCAATGGTTTTTATAAAATTTAAACATACTAATGTACATACTAGTGCTCTTCTCACATTCATCAAGACAACAATGCATGATCCCACTCGGGAGCACGTTTCTCAGCCTTAATGCTCCTTTAATGTCTCATTTAAAGGTTTGCCTTAGACAGTTTTCTTCAGTCCCACACCCACTCATTTCAGAGATTTCAGACCATTAATGTCTGCTCCTGCAGATGCACTAAGTCACTCCTGCTGGGAAAACAAACAAACAAAAAAAAAAAAAAAAAGCTCTCAGCCCTGCCATGTTAGCCGTTTTACTGAAAGTATTTCGCTGAAAATCAACAGTTTAAAAGGCCCCATTTGGAATGCACATTTCAGTAATAACTGTATGTTATTTACAGTTCATTCAGATGAATAAATATTTCCCAATTCAGCCTAGTTCTTGTTCACAAGTAACCGATAAATGTCACCATGCTGCAATAAGTGGAATAGCCTGAAACAGAGCCAGAAAGGTAATTTTGTATGGTTAATATTATTACGATTGTGTTAGCACCTTCTGTACATAGTGTACAGAGCACCTATGAATTATGTCCCACTCAGGGCATACTATGCACATGTTAAACCCTTGATTTAAA
>VUQS01076402.1:0-12820 GCA_015108495.1 Heterochromis multidens
ATGCTTATAATATATATAAATATATATATATATATATATATATAGATAGATAGATAGATAGATAGATATATACATATATACATATATATATAGATAGATAGATAGATAGATATAGATATATATGTGTGTACAGAAACAAGGAGACAGAGCACTCAGGAGACAAGAATACGACCTAAAGACAAAAATTCAAAGGTAATAATATCGCAAAACTGAAAAACATTACAAGAATAATAAAACCAAAATAGAACCATTACAAAAATCCATACCTGAAAACATTATGAATCAAAACTTCAAAGACTGAAATATAAAATATCCACACTCAGAAATATTCACCTGGAAACTCAAACACAAAAACCCCCTGGGACTATGACATGTCTAATGTTACGAATAAATATTAAGGATTTCACAATACCATACATTTAGTAGTCAGAACCAATACCACGTGTTTTTTTTCCCTGTGCTTGTGGGCATCTTTCTTTTTCTTCAGCATGTAAGGATAGACAAGAACACTTGTAGGTATATGCTGGCCCTGTTTTTTCCAGAAGAATTGCAGCCTAAGCACACTGCCTGGTACCTTTGTTACTAAAAAAAAAGACAAAAACTGTTGCATTTTCAGAATTTTGGCATTGTAAGGTATTGTAAGGTATTGTAAGTATCAGTTCTGGTGACATTCTAAATATTATTTTCTGTTTTATGCTGTAATGCTTATTTTCCATCGATTAAGGTGGGCACATAAAAATAAAAAACCTTACCTGATTGAAATTTTCTACTATCTTCATTTTCTCTTGCTTCCAACATAGCTGCTATTTTCTGCTGCTTCTGAAGGTCCTATGCTGACTACCTTCACTATGTACTTGCCAATTTCTCTAGAGACCTCAAACTTGTGTAGAGCAGGAATCAACTTCTCTTTCAGACTGACTCAAATTTTGGGGAAAGCAGAGTACATTGAAAATGCAGGGGTTTTTTGCCGCACAAACACAATATTCACACCAGATTTGCCACCCCTGCAACTTTTTCCTATTCCTTAAATTTAAAAAAAAAGATGAAGAATTGCTGTTTTGACACACTCTCAAAAACAGCTGCACTGGAAGTCATCTGGACTTACCCACGGAAAAATAATCTTTCTGGGGGTAATTCCAAGGACTGTTTGATCTCACCTCTTATACATACATTACTTTCCCTTCATGCTGGAGCTGTTGTTTCTCTCTGTCCTCCTGTGTGCAAAGCTACACATCCCCATTGATCTGTCTCTGCCACCACACAATTAGAGATTAGATTATAGGGTTATTCAAGCACAACATTAAATTGTACTGTGTTGTACTCCCCTCCACCTCCCTTACAGCAGTCAGTGGATCTAACAACTCTCCTGGTGGAAAGCCTGAACACTACATAATATAATGTTAACTAAAAATCTCACAGTTTTGTACTCGAAATTTTATAATTAATACATAACTGTACATTTTTTGTTGTAAAAATTTGTTCAAGATGACATTGTTTTAGCTGGCATAGCTTGTGGAGATTGGATCTCTTGTGAAATACAAACATCTTGAGTTCATCTCAATCCTCTTCTCTTTCAGTGTTCATACATACAGTACCCATACACATTTTATGCTTTTCTTGCTCCAATACTTTTTTCCTTTTCTCAGACACTTAGGTGCACTTCCTCATACCCACATATGTTTACTGTAGACACACCCGTCCTCGTCGCTGCTGGATTCAGGTCCCAGCAGTACGGTGTAAACAAAAGCATAAATCACCTTCACTTCTCCTTAATGGCTTGACTTAAATTCATGGTTCTCGCCTGCACTAAATCACAGCAGCTAGTGCCCTGGGACGCTAGAAGGCTAATATACACTGTCCATGAATACCATCAGCATCGAGGCCAGTCTGATACATCTAAACATAGTCAATTTAGAGATGGATAGGCCTAAGCTGGGAAGTCACTGGGGAGGCGAGAACGCCTGAAAGGCTGCCGAGCACGTGATAATTGTGCAGAGTTTGGACTGAAAATGTAATACCATGTATTACCACGGGACAATATGAGGAAACCAGGAGTGTGAAAAGAGATGGCACTCTCCTGGTTATCAAACACATAGTACACCAGATTTAACAATAGAAGATGAAGAAATGTGTTTCCTTCCTTCCATATTGAAGGTCTTTACACACTACAAGTGTGTATATGGAGTTGATAATGAACTGAACGAATGAATTGAGTAGTTTGTACTGCAAAAATGTTATGCTCCTGATATACTTGTTATTTACCTCTTAGACAGACCATGAGTTAGAAAATAAAGTATTACCCCCAATGCTTTTTTTTTTTTTTACAGTTTTACAGTTTGGCCATAACATCATTGTAGAATGTGTTATAGGGATAAAGATGTGTTGTTTTTGTATTTGTAGCCATGCTACAGACATGATTTCAGTGTCATACTGAATCATACAGATTCTCATGTCCCCAGAATGTCCTAAATAATAAGGTTAACATGTTTCAAAACAATAGATCTTATGTATTTGGGCCTGTATGTATACTTTCGACCCTGTGTGGATTCGACAAAAATCCAAAATAAATTTTAACTTGTGCACCCAATTCTTGTTTTTTAAAGTTATTAAAGATGTATGCTGTACACTCTGGAAAAAAGAACAGTCCAGAGAAATAATTAAAATCATTAAAAGCCCAAAATTACCATGACATTCATGCCTGTGATGAGTGTATGTAAACTTCTGACCACAACTGTACTGATGAACACTTGATTTTTTGACCATGAAGTTAATTTTACTTTTAGTTAGTCTTGACAGGTATCACATGGACTGCCATGCAATTGGTGAAGACATTAGCAAACTTTGTTGATCCCTGGAGTTTCTGTCAAGTGTCATCCAGAGATAGTTTGCTTTGATAAAACCATGGATGATGTTTAATCTGTATAGAAATGACAGCCATGCTTATTATAAATACATTATGCTGAAATATTCACTAAGACTCATTGATTTCTTCCACATATTTCTCATTCGACAACATAAAACTGATATCTCTTCTCCTGCCATCGCACACATTTCGACATGATGAACCCTTGTCATATGCTGTAGTTTATCAAACACTCTGCCCTCTGATGAATGACATTTACTTCACCATTGCAGCTGCTAAAGATAAAAAATGTATTGCCTCACAGAATCACTCGAGTGCCCAATGGTTCATCTGTGTGGCCCATTCTTTGTTTGTAATTATTTTGCTCTGTGCGCACTCACACTGGCCAATCCAAGGTGAAGCACTAAAGCTTAATTAAAGGTACTGTAATGTAAGTACCAGCTTGGAGACATCTGTATGGTCTTATTTTTAAATGAACAATAATTTCTCCATCCGACATAGATGGCCCATAAGGGGATGGAATGCATAGAGATTCCCTTGTGCTCCAACTATAATTACCATAATCATCTCCTTTTTATAATTCAGGCACATACTTTAAATCTCTGGAAATGAAAGCACTCTGTCTATAGGCACTTCAGTGTGAAGTGGTTGTCTGAGTGTTGTTAATCACACAGTGGGTCATCTTTTTCACTGAGGCAGTTTGAATGACATTTAATCATCCTATCATAAAACACCTTTAGAGGCTAGAATCTCATCTGGGAGTTGAGCCAAAATAAATGATTTTTGCAACCAGTATTACTGCAAGAACACATCAGCAACTGCAAAGTGCAATCAAACAGAGGGAGCTAATCCTTTGCGTTAGCAAACATTGGCATCAAGTTTGAGCATGGCTCTACATTTCGTAAGAAGGTAGGCCAGCTACCATTTATGCACTGAGCCAGATTAGCTTCCTGATTCTGCTAAAAATTCCTCTGATCTTGTCAAAGCTTGCTTCAAAGTGATAAACTCTCTCTCAAACACAAATTTGTCCTGCATCAAAGCTGCTGACAACCCCATCAGGGTTACAGGAGGCATGGGATATATGTCCCCAAATATTGGATTTCATCCATTTTCAGTCCAAACAAAAGATAACATGGATTCCTGACATGGCTGGTCCTTTGCAGATTAGAGAGAATTATAGTTTGGATAATTCTGTTATAATGCAGGACAGAATGATAGTCGTCAAAAGCAACTGCCTGAATACGGTGATATACATATGCATACATATACAACAAACACAAGGACAAACATTGAAAGACAAACACAAATACAGTTTCAGATATTATACCCTTTGATGGAGACAGCATGGTTTAGTGCCACATATTTAATGTTTAACTATATGGAATTCTTGTAAATACCTGACAGTTATACAGTGCAACTCGACCACTAATATTTTAATTTGGACATTTGTTTATGTTAAGCTGGTGCTAGAGATTAATAGTGGGCTAAAGATGTCTGTTGTGCACTTTTCTTGCTATTTCCACCTGTCCAGGTTTTTTTTCCATCTTCAGAGATAAAGTCTTCAGGCCCATACTCGAGCCACTCACCAAAAGCTTTATTCACCTTTCTTCACATATGCAGACTTGCCCAATATCAACATTCTTGTTTGATCAAATAATTACAACTTTATAGCACTTCTTATACAAATTAGAACCAATTCAGAGTTCGTTAAAAATGACTGATAAGTTGAGAATGAAACAGTACAACTGCAAACAAGAAAATAATTTGAGACTAATGGAAACAGATTTTTAAACAACAGTATAGGACTATAACCCTCTCCTGTGCTGTACATGTCTTTCATGAACGTAAGAACATTTTTGTCCCATAAAGGGTTGTTCTTTTGTCTCAGATCGCTCAAAGTCTCATTCCTGCCTGCTGAAGTAGGCAGCTGCACTATAATCAAGATTATTCAGTTGCATCCTTTGGAAGCCTGTAACAGCCTGTAGATTATGGTGAAATTGATGTATAATGAGGCCACAGATGGCAAAGCACAATGCTCCTTAATGTTTCAATGTTCACATAGTCGCAGCAGCTTTCTCTAAGTGTGTGGGGATAATTTCTGCAACAGTTTAGCTTCATGTCAATCATTATAATGCATGGCTACATGTAACTGCAGTGTTGACTCCTTTTAAACGTTTTAGACAGAATGACCTTTAAATTTATAGAATGGTAGAGAATGGACCAATTATGTGCAGGGCTTAAAAGTATCAAGAAATATTTCATTGAGCTGATGGGCTTTGTGGCTTTTCCCACTGAGATGTGCTGTAAGGTTGATGAATTTCATGTTAAAGTGCTGTGTCATAACATAGGACTACAGAGCTTATGTAGACCTTTCCTGTCTATATTTTCTTTCAGGTCTGTCGCTTGATAACTGTCAGAAATAAAAGCTTGGGTATGATTAATCATAAAATCAAGTCTTCCTTTTGTCACACCTTTATGATGTGGACTGAAAATACACTGTAAAATATAGTGAAAATATGGAATAAGAAATTAGGTTCAGTATAGGGTAACTATATGACAGTATATAGAGCTAAATGGTCTATACCTTTATAGAATCTGAAAATCAATATATTGGTCATTCATATGCACATTATGTTGGTGTTGCTGCCTTCACTCATAAAATTGCAGTGGTCCAGTTTTGTTCACATAGTACAAATGCGGACTTTCTTTTAGCATTAAATTATTCAAAAAACACAAAAAGAAAGTGTTCATTTATGCCCCTGTTGCATGGAGATGGGGTGCCTCAGGATTGGTAGGATGGGGTGGTGGTTCCTCTTTTTATGAAGGCGAATGGAGAGTGTGCTCCTATTACACCTGATCACATTCCTCAGCCTCCCTAGGAAAGTCTGTGCCAGGGTACTGGAGAGGAGAGTCTATCCATTAGTTGAAATTGAGATTTAGAAAGAACAATGTGGCTTTCGTCTTGGCCGTGGAAAACTGGACCAGCTCTTCATTCTCTCGAGGACATTCAAGGTTTGCCCAACCAGTCTACATGTGTTTTTTGAACTTGGAGAAACCATTTGACTGTTCCCCTTGGAGTAATGCCATTGTTACGGGCCATTCAGTCACTGTATAGTCGCAGTGAGAGCTTGGCTCATGTATTACTGGCAATAACTCAAACCCATTCCTAGTGAGTGTTGGACTCTGCCAGGGCTGACCTTTGTCATCGATCCTGTTCATAATTTTTATGGACACAATTTCTAGCTGTAGCCAGATGGGAGAAGGCTTCCACTTTGGTAGCTTCAGTATCTCGTCTCTGCTTTTTGCAAATGATATGGCTCTATTGGCTTTATCAGGTGGTGATCTCCAGCTTGCACTGGGGCAGTTCATAGCCAAGTGTGAAGTGGCGGGAATGAAAATTAGCACCTCCAAGTCTGAGGCCAAGGTTCTTAGCTGGAAAAGCGTGGAGTGCTAATCAGGATCAGGGACAAGTTGCTGCCCTGAGAGGAGGAGTTAAATATCTTGAGAGAGTGGAACAGGAAATTGAGGGATGGTTTGGTGCGGTGTCAGCAGTGATGGGGATGCTGTACTGATCGATTATAGTGAAGAGAGAGCTGAGTATAAAAGTGAAGCTGCCACTTTACTGGTCAATCTAATTCCTCCCCTCACCTATGGCCACAAGCTCTGAGTAGGGACCTCCTGGATCCTCTTCAGACTAGTGTCCTACCGGGAGGGGACCCCAGTGCAGACCAAGCCAGCTCCTCTGGATGAACTGGAGGAGTAGAGAGAGGGCTTCTCTGCTTAGACTGCTGCTCTCTCGATGCGGACCTGGATAAGTGATGGATGGATGGATGAATGGATGGATGGCTTATTCATAACAAACCCACAGCAACATTGGATAAAACTGCTGAAAACCAACACAAAGACAATGTCACAAAAAATGTCATGGCAACAGCAATTCTATTGAAAAAATTGATCTAATTTCATTTACTAGATTAATAGGTTTCCTCTACTCTCCACGTTTTCTTTGCTTTTTTTTTAATCTCTTTTAAAAAAATCTAGCACTCATTGCCTGAAGTCTGCATACACTCAGCCTATGCATCTCTCTGGGTCCATAGGTCTTTTGCTACAATACAAGCTTTGTGTTAACATATTGCCTGTCAGGTGCTTAGAGAGATCTAATGTGTTTGCAGTGATAAAAAGTTTGTTCTGGGAGGCTGTGGCTCAGGAGGTAGAGCAGGTCATCTACCAGTCAGACTAGTCTAGTGATTTGATCCCCAGCTACTCCAGTCTGCATGTTGAATTATCCTTGGGCAAAACACTGAAACCCGAGTTGCCCCAATACATCTATCTGTGTGATTGCTAGACAAGGTACTTAGGTATAGAAAAAAGCACTTGTATGAATGTAATTGACTGCATGAGGTAGGAAAAAGTGCTATATTAGTACCATATTCTTCACTTTTGTGTAATAAATTCAAAGTAATGTGCTTATCTTCACCCCTCAAAATGTTGCAGACCACTTATTTTTGTACATTTTCCCAGATGAATGAAAAGTATGAAAAGTCTTTTTTGAATATTATTTTTCTATCCTCCCCTTAATTAAATTTACTAAACTTATTTATTATTTATTGAACTTGTTTAACATAAGTAATGATGTCATTGTTTGATCACTAACTATAGTATGGATAACAAAGTTAGAAAGTGCTACATTACTGTGTTAATGACAAATGTCATGATTACATTGTTATGTTAGCTTAGAAGCTTCTAATGCGTTACATCTGATACCACTAAACAAATTTGAGCATTTCTGTCATTCTCTTTTAATATAAAAAAAACAAATTTAAGCAAATTCAATTTAATTTATTTAAGGTTTACCCTACAAAGTAAAAAAAATGTTGCTAAGTAATAAATATTTTGAAATACATAATTGGAGCCAACTCTGTTAAACAAACGCAATCTTACAAAAATCTGTGCAAAGCAAACTAAAAGCCAAAGCTTTGCATTTGACCATGCCGTGCAAGGTCACAAATTAATCTCCAATTCTTATTGTCATGTGTACTCTCATACCCTTTTGCTTGTGTTTGGAATATATTAAGATACAGTGAAAAAAAAAATTGCAGATTTAAATGCCTTTTCAGGCAGACATTGCTATAACTGTCAGCTTGCGCTCTGTGTAGAGACTGGGTCAGGATGTTTGTTTATGAGTGCAGCCAAGCTTCCAGATGAGCTCATAAATGTTATCCGTGATTGTGTGTGATGGAGATGTACTTTTAAGGGTTTAAGGGATCAAACAGAGGCCACAGATAGAGGAGTTAGGAAGGAACAGCAGGCAAGTAATGTTGTGTTAAGGTAAGGTAGAGGATAATAGTCTTTTCTTTGAGTTGTTCTTAGTGACTGTCAACATATAAGTGTCTGTGCTTGTTGATGTAAAGATATGGCTGTCAAAATGACAGTCTCAGAGGTTATGAAGTGTGTCCTTTTCTCTGTTAGTAAGAACTGTAGATTGAATGACGTGTGATTCAGTTTGCTGCTGAGTCATATTTTTAGACTATATCTCTGTATAAATTGTCCCTTAATGGTACAGATTTACAGTGTATCCAGAAAGTATTCACAGCGCTTCAGATAATTTTGTTTCTCATGGTCTGAGAGTCCTTCAGGTGCCTTTTGACAAACTCCAGGTGGGCTGTCATTTTACTGAGGAGTGGCTTCCATCTGGCCACTCTATCATACAGACCTGATTGGTGGAGTGCTGTAGCAATGGTTGTCCTTTTGGGAGGTTCTCCTCTCTCCACAGAGCAATGCTGGAGCTCTGTCAGAGTGACCATTGGGTTCTTCGTCACCTCCCTGATTAAGGCCCATCTACCCTGATCACTCAGATTGGCCGAGTGGTTCCAAACCTCTTCAATTTACGGTGATGATAGAGGCCACTGTGCCCACTGGGACCTTCAATGCTGCAGAGGTTTTTCTGTACCCTTCCCCAGATCTGTACCTCGATACAATTGTGTTTCAGGGGTCTACAGACAATTCCTTGGACTTCATGGCTTGGTTTGTGCTCTGACATGCACTGTCAACTATGGGACCTTATATAGACAGGTGTGTGCCTTTCCAAATCATATCCAATCAACTAAATTTACCACAGGTGGACTCCAATCAAGTTGCAGAAACATCCAACAGATGATCAGTGGAAACAGGATGCACCTGAGCTCAATTTTGAGTGTCATGGCAAAGGCTGTGAATACTTATGTACATGTTATATTTTTGGTTTTTAAATTTTTAATAAATTTACAAGAATTTCAAGCAAACTTTTTTCACTTTGTCACTATGGGGTATTTTGAGGTGAAAAATGAATGTAATCCATTTTGTAATAAGGCTGTAACATGACAAACTGTGGAACAAGTGAAGCGCTGTGAATACTTTCTGGATGCACTGTATCTGACATATCTGCTTAAAGGGGTACAGTAAAACAAGGTTTTAGTTAATCAATAACTGAAGGAGAAGTTAGCTACAAAAAGAGCAGATGAAGTTTTTGATGTAATGTGTCATGTTTTTCAGTGACACAACTGCAAACATAATTGTGCTTCTTCTATTTTTGTTGTAAGCTGTGTAAATGGTATAGTTGATGTACATAACATCTGGAAGAGATATCATACACTATCACTGAAAACTTTTGAAGTGGGTAAAATCTGACAAAGCGCATGTTTCACTAGGAACCCAATGTTCTTGTATATCTGGTCTGTATAATAGATATTCACACCGATAATTAGGGGGTTGCTGCAGAGTAAATCAGTGTCTAACTGTCAGACAGGTGCATTTACATTAATTCTGGAAGTCATGATGAAGGTTTCAGGAACATCATGTAACAAAAACTGTATATAGAGCTTACCATTTATTATTTGTAATCTACCTGCACCCTTTTAACACAGTATTAGTCACACACAACCTGAAAAATGAAGTTCACACAAAAGTGCTAAAAACCTGATTCTTCTAATGGCCATTTCAGACTGGCTCTAAAAGGAAGTCAAATCAAACAGCTTTACAGCAGAAATAAACATTACAGCCTGGTAAACTAATAGATTTTGATCTCCATGGACAATTCCTCTCTTCATGATCATTATATGTAGTATGATTTTTTTTTTAATGCAACATATCTATTTAAATTGTATTAAGGCTTAATGTATGCATGATTAACAATGCTGACATTACACAGAGAGCAATATTCACTAGCTAGCAGCATCATCTAAACTGGGTTACTAAACTGGACCTCTTGACTGTGTTTGTGGTGTTATTATCTAAGATGTCAGTGCTCGTTATTTTGATTATTATGCTGGCTTTAATTTGCAGTTAGTTATCTGTGTGATGTGCACATACAGTCATTGCTAAGCAAGCCAGGTAGCATTAGCTGTTGCCACCAAAAAAAGAAGAGTAGACATTTTGCATTTGATGTCAAGGAAAATAAGATGCTTTCTAAACCGTGTGGAGGACTCTCACCTGTAAAACTGTAGTCAACTGAATCAACTTAACTATAATCTTATCATATGTAGTTGTCAAAATTAACACTGTTAGTATCTCAAAAATTCAACTTTATAGTCCAAAATTTTGAGTTATGTATCTTGAAATTTTGACTTACTCAGAAGTAACTTTAAATTTTAAATTTTGGGATACTTAGTAAGTTGAAATTTTGAATTTAGATTTTTTTTTCTTCTCAGTGGCAGAAACAAGCCTCCTTAACAGCCACATTGTTAAACTCAGTGCTTCAGAATGTAGTATACAATCTAATGAGCATTCTCCCTGGCTATATTCAATTCAATTTTATTTTATTTTATTTTACATTTCTATATATCTATTTTTTATGTATACATACAGTATATGTCTAAAAGCATGCAATACAAGTAATGTCTCATACTGGTCAATGCAAACTACAAATGTAAGCCTGTGCCTACATTCCCAGCATTCCTACAGTCATCTCATTAACTTATATGCATATTTATTTTTGGTTTACTGTGTACTGTGTGTCACAGTACATTTTATTGTAAAATACCTGCCCAACTCCCTGATTTATTAACTTTTTGATGTACAGGTTGCTCTTTTACTTAAATTATACCTTTATTTCATTCCAGTGACATTATTGGATGGAATGTGTCAAAAGAATAATTGCAGGAAATAGTCTGAGCCTCTGGTATGTCAGCTTGTATAGTTTTGATTAGTTTTGATCTGGCATTATAACCCCCCATTGTCACTAATGCCATCAGAGTCTGAATGATGTTATAGTCTATTACTGCTTAGGACTACATGTTATTTCAAAACACACACACACAATAAAATTAAACAGTATATGATCTGGATAATGTTTTTGGTTGTTTTTTAATCCTATGACTTTTCCTAAAGGTTTTAGACTTTACCACATAGATGCAGAAATTTACCTTTTAATTTTTTCATCTCACTCTAATGTTTATATTGTTGCTAGAACACACAACAGGAAACACAGTAAGTCTTCACTCAAACATACAAGCTCATAGCTCGAGCTGGAATTCCCCATCAGCTCCACTGATAGAGTAGATTAGAGTAGCTTGCATGTAGATTACAAGGAAACAAATTGAAATTAAAGGTAACAGTATCACTCTCTAAATATATTAGATACTAAATTAAATTATGTTCTAAACTGAATGCTTATGTTAAACTTATAGTCAGAAAAATAAGGTCAGTTAGCTTTAACTTTCCAAGGTTTACATTGGAGGTGTATGTTTGATCACACTGTCAAATAAGTTACATATTAACTTGTTCTGAAAACCTGTCAGGTTCCTAAAGGAAAGTCCCAAATATCACATTGAACACTAGTATCTTCAAACGTTTTCCCCCTAAAAGTACACTACAGCTAAACACTAGAATCTTTTTTCTGAAGAGATCCCCTGAGGCTGTCCTGTGAGAGTTTGGGAAAATTGGCTCAATTTTATTTGAGTGGCACATCACTTGCTACCTGCACAAAGCCTCTCTAGCAAAGAAAGTTAAGCTGCTTTACTTCTTTGGTTGAGAAACAAATTCTGTACAGTTTAGAGCATTTCTCTTGTTCTCCTGCACTCCTCTCACTTAAGGCTCTCACTTGTAGGATCATAGAATTGATTGCATCCACCACTTTTTGGAAATCACACCACTAATGGTTGTACCCAGAACTACTTCAATAATTGTTGGAATAAGCAGTTACTAAAAGAATAAAATGTAAAGTGAACATGTTAGAAAGATAAATGAATGTGAAGAATTGTTGTTTAAAATATTAATTGTATGTATTTAATAGTGCCATTTAAAAGCTTCTTTTCCTGTCATTATAACTAGTTAATATTTGACTGGAGAGACGGAGCAATTGCTGTAAGAATAAAGAAAGAAAGTCAAAGTACAAGTGAGCTGAAGGTGTGGTGGTAAGAGTAAGGAAAACAACAAGAGTGTATCCATAAACCTGGCGGCTAAGTGAAAATGTTTTTTAGAGATATCATGTATGACATAGTTGTTATGAATACTGTGCTGTACTTCCCTTTGAAATGAAAGGGACTTTGTAAATATCTCTCTATGGTGAGAGGTTATTGCTTCATAAAGTGCTCATAAATCTTTCATTTATCTGGTAATTGTAAACAAGGTAGTTTTCAAAATGTGATTGTTGACAAGCCAACAAAAAGCAGAGCTCATAATTACAGAAGAACAATCTTTATAAAGACTAGGTGTAAAATATTGTTAACAACAGGAGTAGAATCCCAAAAAGTTGAATCTGTTCATCTGGACGTAGCGTTTTCAGTGGGAGAAATGTTTCGTCACCTCTGGTGACTTCTTCAGTCTCAGCTGACTGCAGGCTTCTCCAACCTTATAAACAGTACATTACATTACGAAACATTTCTCCCACTGAAAACGCCACGTCCAGATGAACAGATTCAACTTTTTGGGATTCTTTTACCTGGATTATTGAGCATGCATCAAGAAATACAAAAATAAGTT
>VUQS01076404.1:0-41496 GCA_015108495.1 Heterochromis multidens
TGCAGTCAGCTGAGACTGAAGAAGTCACCAGAGGTGACGAAACGTTTCTCCCACTGAAAACGCTACGTCCAGATGAACAGATTCAGCTTTCTGGGATTTCCTTACCTGGATTATTGATTCATTCATGGATTCATCGCACAGAGTGCGGCTACATTTAAAATATTTCAAGCAAGCAAGGTTCCCTTTGACAATACATGATGTCACAATGTTAAGCAGTTTGGTAATTAGGCAATCACAAAAAAAGAAAAAACATCCATTCAAGATCAGGTATCTCCAGAGAGGGTACAAAACGGCAAAATAGCTCGGTGGCATAATTAAAGGTCCCTGTACTACTAATTCAGTTCATAAGAAATAAATAATTAATGGGAAATAAGAAGAATTCACCATGTAACTATTTATTTCCTAGGTTTGTGTGTATTCAGGTGGTACTTTTCATTAAAATCTGTATTTTCATGTGTTCATGCACAGGTGGCTTTTCACATACAGCCATACAAGGGCCGGACGGACCAGAGCATGTATGACAACATCAAATATATTATTGACAAGTAAGCTGATTTTCTATGTGTCCCATTACCTCTGTGCTGGATCTGTTGTCTTTCACTGCCCAAATGGGTCGAGCTCTGCTGTCTGTATCAGTTGGTGCTAACATTAAAAGTCTACAGATATGGTGGAACATGAAGCATGATAAGGGAAGATGAGGAACAGGTAGTTAAATATAAACGCCCAGCCTGTGATCCTGCAGAAACAGATCAGCAGGTACTTTTTGCTCTTCCTTCAACTGGTCTGAATATGACTGAAGTGAACATTTGTTTTACAATTTGATAATACTCAGCTGGTTGCATAACTTAAGCATTGTATAAAATCATTTTTAAAGCTTTATATGATAAGATATTTAGTAGAAATCCTGATTTTTAAAAAAGCCCATGATGTCAACTATACCTAATGAAAAAGATTCTCAGTGATGTCATGTTCATAATGATATAAAACTGAATGAAAATCAAGGCCAGGGCTTTGTTGATTGCCCTGAGTTGCATCAGATTTCTGGGCTTTATATTGCTGCCAATATTTTTGGGAAACTCACTGCGGTGACCATCTGTATGATATGACACAAAAATTTGAGAGCCAGAAAAGGACATGATAGTTTAAATAAAACAGAGGTATGCTGAAGATCTGGCTGTTTTAAAGGTGCTATGCTACATTTAGCATCATTACATTTTAAACACACCAGAAATACAGGCATTGGACAAAATAGGCCTCTACCTGGCTGATGCACTGACCCTGGATCAGCGCAGCCTATTTTATAACAATAAAGTTTAACCTTAAGTACTAGCGCATAGTTTGTTATATTTCTTGTTGAAATATTAATGTTCCCAGAGCTGCACCTTTTACCTGAAATTAATATCTGTTTAACCAGACTGGCACAGACCTTAAAGGTGAATTGATTGATATATTTAACTGAGCAATGATTAAAATTACTGAGTCTAATATAAAAGGTGTTGCTTTGTGGTAATTATCACCCAACTCTGGAGGTTTCCTTGGCTAAGTGGAGCATTTTAGCATTTTTAGCTGCGTTTCTTTTTACACAGCAAAATTTACTCCTTGATTCTAAGTCACTAGACCCCATTCCAAGTGCAAGCTTATGTCCCAAATGATTCAAAGAGAGAATTGGCTTGAACAGCTCAAAACTAATTTTGGTGAATACCAAAACAGAGCCAGGAAGACTTAATACAGTTGCCCTGTCAGCAGAAGCACAACTTCAATTCAGTTCAGTTTTATTTATATAGCGCTAAATTACAATAGTTGCCTCAAGGTGCTTTATATATAAGGTAAAGACTCAACAGTATTACAGAGAAAACCCCAACAATCAGATGACCCCCTCTGAGCAAGCACTGGGCGACAGTGGGAAGGAAAAACTCCCTTTTAACAGGAAGAAACCTCCGGCAGAACCAGGCTCAAGGAGGGGCAGCCATCTGCCACGACCGGTTGGGGGGTGACAGATGATTTCAATTCCATTTTATATTATAACTCAGTAATAATAATATAGTGAGAGTGGGATAATAAGGTGGAAACAAGAAGGCAATGTTATAGAAATAGCAAGTTATTACCACTTAAATACCACAGCAATATCCAGATAATAACCAAGTAATATCTTGTATCAACAATGACTATAGCTGAGTAATATTATATTGAAATTTATGTTACTGGGTAATAAGGGGGCAGAAACTAGGCATAATATTGTGGAAGCAAACATATGACTATGAGCCAAAACCAATTTGGAATAGTAATAGTAATATATTGGTAATACAATTATAACCTGGTAGCAATAGAATTGTGACTTTAAAGTGGTAGTAACCTCATAATAATAAGGTAATATGGGTTGATGTTCTAACATATTGGGACAATATTAATCCTACCTTTGTTTTGAAGGTAATTGTGTAAATAATATGTGGCTCATTACCTGGAAACACCCGTGGTAGTTTCTGTTTAATAACCAGAACCAAGGCTGCAGAAAGAAAAACTGCCTGTTTCTATCTGATATCTAATAACCTATTAAAACAAACTTCAAGTAATGTGATGATTACCTGGAAATACATGTGATAGTTTATGTGTAATAACCAGGAATCAGGGCTGCAAAATGCAGAATTAGACATTTCTACTAAATTTCTTAGTAATATTTTCTGCAGTTGAAAACCTAGAACCAGAAAAACATGTCTTTATTTGCTAAATGTAAATGTTACAATCATGAGTCAAACATAGGTCTTATGGTTATTTTATATTACACCACTGGGAAGCAAACAATTTATATGTAGCTATACAGACAAAAATGATGCTCTAACTCTTCAAATAATAGCTCACAAAAGATTTATTGATGATCTAATTCTAGCATTATAATAGGATGATCCTATCCTAATATGTTAAAACACCAACCAATATTACCTTATTATTATAAGGTTACTACTACTTTAAAGTCCGTATATACAAATTGTAATGCCTAGATGTTACTATTTTATTGCTAACAGGTTATCATATTGTTACCAAATATTTCTATTATGATTACTAATTGGTTTTGTCTCATAGGCACATGTTTCTTTCCACATTATTACCCCCAGTTGCTGCCCCTTTATTACCCAATTACATAAAGTGTAATATTATGCAGCTATAATCACTGTTGATACAAGCTATTGCTTGGTTATTACTTGGATATTACTTTGTAATTATTAGTAATAACTTGCTATTTCCGAATCATCACCTTCTTGTCTCCACCTTATTACCCCTCTATTACCACATTATTGCCAAGCCACAATAGAAAGTGCTGCCATGATTTCTAATGTTACCATGTATACTAGATTTTGAAAATGTCAGCCATATCAGCTTTATAGTAGTATAATACAGTATGTCTAAAAAAGAAGTATGTAATTTTTAACCTGTTGTTGCCTCAGAGATGCTAAAAACAGCAGCAACAACAAAAGCAGATTAATGCAACTGTTATACAGTGAACATGGGTCTGTCACATCTCCTCTGTTCCATCCTCTGTAAAGCTTCAAACAATACCTGCATTTCAGAAGCACAGCATCTGGTCTGCACAGGGTGTTATATTTTAAAAAGCTGACCAGAGGCTCCATGTTGTCTCTGATTTCCTGTCCTACTTATATGCTAGACAGCTTGCATATTTTTTGCAAAGTGGATCAGAAAGATGCTTCTGGGACACTTCTGAAACACGCTGTGATTCATTTGGTGAAATTGCAAGCATGTAGTGTGCTTCGATGTCTGTGCTGCAACCGCCCAGGCCTAAGTCAGTGTCAGATTAGATCTTCCCTTATTAAAAATATTCAACACTACCTCACACTGCTGTGAATATCTCATATTGCTTTGTGTTTAGATAGAAGCCAGTTCACATAAAGCAGGATTTCAATATATCTACGTTTCTGACTTTGGAGACTCCTAGTGAAAGTAACAAAATGTAATCCAATATTAATGGCTTTTAATTTGATAACAGAAAATTCAAGCTATTATGTCCAAGATGTTAAGATTTTGAAATCTGGCAACTCTGCTGGTGGCAGACAGCACCCTCCTGATAAATCACATCAACCCCTTATAATTAAAATTTCTTAAATCAAAAGAGCACGCTACATATAGCAGCTTAACATATGGTTGCTTTCTCTCATTTTTCTCAGGTATGGAAAACATGGCGCCTTCTATAAATTCAGGTCAAGCACTGGGAGAGTATTGCCTCTGTTTTACATCTATGACTCCTACCTGACACCACCTGAGTCCTGGGCAGAACTTCTGACAGCTAAAGGCTCCCACAGCATCAGAGGCACACCTTATGATGGGATTTTTGTTGCGCTCATTGTTGAAGACCGTCACAAATATGACATCCTAGCTAGCGGCTTTGACGGCATGTACACATACTTTGCCTCTAATGGCTTTTCCTTTGGCTCATCTCACCAGAACTGGAAAGCCATCAAGGCATTCTGTGATGCAAACAATTTGCTGTTTATCCCAAGTGTCGGACCTGGGTACGTAGATACTGCTGTTCGACCATGGAACAACCATAACACCAGGAATCGTGTTAATGGACGTTACTATGAGACATCCCTGCAGGCAGCTCTCTCTGTCCGGCCAGAAATTGTCACTATTACATCCTTCAACCAGTGGCATGAGGGCACGCAAATAGAGAAGGCTGTACCCAAGAAAACTGTGACCCGTTTGTATCTAGATTATCAACCTAACCAACCAGACCACTACTTGGAGCTTACACGCCAGTGGGCTGAGAACTTCAACAAAGAGAAGGACAAGTGGCTGATGTGAGCATGGCTTCAGTTGAGTGGACAGTCTGAGCATCACTACAAAATGACATTGAACTAGCTCCCACTCTTGAAAGTTAGCATCTCTGTGTTCATCCACTTACCCCCCCCCCAACTCGGAGCACTCCTCATGAGATTTTCCCTAAATGCTCTCTTACTGTTTTGATTGACTATCATTTTTTGTACATGTTAACAATGCCATTCATATGCTGATGCTTCAGGGTCACAATGATAAACAGCTAACAATGGTTTTGTGATTGGTATGGGTTTATGACTACTAAAAAAATGTGGCTATGTACAGTAACTCTACTCTGTGAGGTTGTTTTTTTGTCGTATTTTCCAATGCTTCAGACTGTTTTTTCCTGTCTTTCCATAGTGACAAATTAAACTGTATGTCTGTTTACAGTTGGAGAATCAGTTGCTGATTTGAAAGAGTGAATGCAACTTTAAATAAAATTATAAATCTCTAAGAAAGATGCAATGTGAACTACTCACAGTCAATATAGACTGCTTACAAGATAGATAGTGATCAGTACAGTCAAGATTAAAAAGCTAGAAAATGTGCCTAATGGCTCAGTCACACTGAGTGAAAATAGGATGAAAATAGAACCTTCTTGTGACTAGAAAAAATAAGTGGTTTCCTTTTGATTGCTTTAAACTTTTTGCTGTCAGAGACCAATTGCAAGTAGTTGCAGAGACCAACTGGTTACCCAGAGGTTGAGCGTGCAAGACCCTCAAACTCTGGGTGACTACTTTCGATTGCAAGGTGATTGCACAGGTCGCCTGGTGGGAGGCAATGTGTCTGCAAACAATGGCAGTCTCAGACAGATTGGAAAAGGTTTGCAAATAACTGAGTCCATCTGCACCAGCAAGCGCAACTCATCTGCAACACATCTGCAATGCATCTCTTTGCATTAGGAATTTACGCAGACCTGGTCCCAATGTTTGAGGCAACAGTTTCAAAGGCAACAACATTGCAAGTTCATTGCACACAATGGCAATCATTTTGGTCATGCTGCAGTCTCCAGCCACTGTTTTCCCTAGTCTGACTGTAGTACAACAACTAAAAAGCTGTTGATATGTCAGTGTTTTCTATTTGCGCTCTGTTTGTGCTGCTCCAAAGTGGCCAAAAAAATTAGTCATTGCAGGTTTATTACTGAAAGCTCAAAACTGTGAATGTATTTTTTCATAGTGAACTTGTCATAGCCCTATGATGGACTGGTGACTGTCCAGGATATACCCCACCTCTCACGCTATGACAGCTGTGATACGCTCTAGCTCCCTGGCAAAACTGAATTTAGATAAGCAGTTAAGAAAATGGATGGATTTTATCATATTTGGTTACACAGACCAGTTATAGGGCAGTCAGCCAGTCACTGAGTGAACAGTCACTACAGGAAAGTCTTCTGCCCTGATGGACTTTTTGGCAATAATCCTTAAAAGTTCTTATATCATAGTCCTACTCGATGAGGACATATTTATCATAAGTGATACAAGCTACATTCTGCTGTTCCCTTATTCACACAAGGGGTTGCAACAGGAGGCAGCAGGCATGTTTGATTTGGCGGATTTTTACACAGGATGCCCTTCCTGACGCAACCCCAAAGAGATTTGTGTCTCCTCCCAAAATTGAACTGGAGATCTTTTGCTTGTTAGGCAAATGTGTAAATCACTACACTATGGAGCCACTATCATTAGTGATACAGTGATAACTAAATTAGAGCTTACCCTATAACAATGGTCATTTCATTTATGTACATCAATCTATTAAAAGTAAAGTTAGGGAGTTAAATGGTGGTCTGTGAAGAAGATACGAGAGAGGTCAAGAGGTGGACTAAAATGTGGGTTGAGTATGAGGGGGCAAAGAGTCAAACTGGGATTAATGAGGAGCCAGGTGGTGTCACTGACAGACACACAGGAGCTAATAATAGGGGGGTGGGGCATTTTAATGAGGTTATTAAACCTAGTGTGGTTCTCATAATGAGAGAGAAGAAAGAACAGAGCTCCTTGTTCTCTCTGGTTCCAAGGGGAATAGGTGTTTGTAGATTAAGCTTATGAGAATTGAGACAACTTGAGGAGACAGTGTTTAGACCTACAGTACCTACAGTGATTAACAAATTTATTAGACCACCTGTCATAAAAACAAGAAAACACAAATATTTTAGAATTCTGTCAAAAACTTCTTTAAAACTAAAAATTATATTGATATTTATTAGGCAAAAAAAAAAATGAATTCACATTTTTAGATCCAAATTTGAGCTGGCACACTGGATTCCTCTGAGAAGTCAGAAATTAATCAAGCATAACATTCAACCACTAAAGCTCATTTTTGTGTTCAGGAATGCAAGTAAATAACTGTAATTTGGCATCTTAATCAAATAATAATAATGTGCTTTGCTATTTTTTTCAGCTTTTTTATAAAACAGTAAATTTGAAAATTCATTCATTCAAAATATCATTTCAGTTAAAGAGCTTGCATATACTGGTGGATTAACCATTATTGAAATACAAAAAATTATTCTGGTAATTACCAGTACTGTTAATTTAAGGCAGTTGTGGTATAAACTCTACATTGGGTGGTGGTCTAATACATTTGTTAAGCACTGTATGTCCAAGCAATCTTGCCACATAAAAATTGGCTTTTGGACATCAAACCTTTGATTCTGCATTAGCATGTCAGGTCTTTTGGGGTATATCATGCAATTTTTTCCCTTTAAAACTAAAAGAAGACACTTTAAAGCTGTTTTAATCAGAATGTGCTTTAATAATGTATTAGAGCAGCTTTCATTGTGTAGATGAGGGTTGACATACTTTTGTGTAATTTACCAGTGAAACCTGATGAAGTATTTCCATGGCAGGCAGTTAGAAGAGGAACACATCATCAGGCACAAGTGAACCAACCAGTGTCCAAGCAGCCTGGCCCTCATATAAATGAGGATTCACTGGAGCAAAGCTGATCCCTCAGGACAATCTATTGCCTTGCTTTAATGGCTCTACCCCCATAAAGCCTGTGCCCATGAAAATTACATGTTAGTACCAGGCTGCTGGCAGTGAAATGTCAAGCCTTGAGTCACCAGTCATTTCAAAAGTACAGTTTAGGATTTAAAAGGCAGAGTGCTTCTCTCAGAAGTCTTATTTAGAGAAGCCTGAGAAATAGAATGGATATAATCACAAGGAGCTATGCCCTACAAAGGTCCAGGATAACACTACTATCATTATTTTAACAATTACTGAAGCTTAAAGTTTTACAGCTCGAGTACTGCTGGTATGGCTGCTGTGACTGCACTAGACACTAGGCCTAGAAATGTCAATAACTTGGGTTCAGATTGAAATATCTTGACAAATATCTGAAGGTTTGCCATATTCCAACTTCTGTAATGCTCTGACTTCTCATCTACCACCACCAGTAAGTTTTCATTTATTCAGAGAATAAAATGCACTGGGTAGTTCAACATAAAATTTATTTCCAACATTCCTGGTTCCCCCAACCACCCTTATTCTCATGCCATCAGATAATAGCTGTTTCATCAAAGCCACTAACAGATCTGTGTAGACATTTACAGATTAAATGCCACATTTTCCAAAACTTTAACATTTCAGTGCCGATTTACTAATTCAATTCAATTCAATTCAATTTTATTTATATAGAGCCAAATCACAACAAAGGTTGCCTAAAGGTAATCTGATTACACATCCTGCATTCTAGTTTCCTGTACACATTAACAAGTCTGATACCACACAGATAGATTAAGATACAGTTACTCACCCATTTCTAAATAACTCTGCTACAATAATTGTGTAATTGTCAGCTGGGGCAATGTTGGAGTTGTTAGTGTGACGCACAGTAAATCACAACCCTATCAGCCAGGACACCATGATTTCTCTACAGTCCTCATTTAGGACCTCAGCAAACATTTTCTTAATATGTTTATGGTCTAAATCTAAAGTTTCAAGTCTCTTTAGCATATTGTTCATTCTGTAAATTATCTTCCTGTTTAGAGTTAAATAGGTATTGGGCAGAGTATGATTTAGGGTGTAACCTTATGAGCATGCAGTCTTAGTAGAGGCACACAATAATATCATTATTGACCTCATGAAAATATTTAGACTCAGAAAGTAAACAGAAAGGGACAGATGTGAGTATTTTTAGTGGAGCTATTCTGTCTCCATATAGGAACTGTGATATAATATCTGTCAATATATGTCAAGATTACCTTTTCCAATGAGATAAGTAATCTCTTGAAGCACATACTATATGGACAAAAACAAAGCACATGGTAGATACTCTGATACTGATATGGATAATGACAGGAATGGTTCAACCACAGCTAGTTGAGATAAGCTAAGCTATGTTTTGACAAGGGAACAAACTCATTTTGCTGACTAAGACTATGAGAAGTGATTAAACGCTCCAGTAAAAGCTTCATATATACACTCACCGGACACTTCATCAGATACATCTTGCTAGTTCTAGGTTGGTCCCCCTTTTGCCTTCACAACTGCCTTAATTCTTCATGGTCTTCATGGTGCTGGAAATATTCCTCAGAGATTTTGGTCCATCCACGCAATTGCTGTAGATTTGCTGCACATCCATGACGCAAATCTCCTATTCTACCACATCCCATGGATTGAGATCTGGTGACTGTGGAGGCCATTTGAGCACAAAGAACCCACTGTCAGAGTAGACTGAGATGATCCAAGCTTTGTGACATCCTGCTGGAAGCAGTTATCAGAAGATGATGACTTTTGTGGACATTGACATTTTATGGACATTATATGAAATGGTCAGTAACAATATTCAGGTAGGCTGTCGCATTTAAACGATGCTCAGTTGGTACCAAGGGGTCCAAAGTGTGCCACGAAAACATCCCCCACACCATTACATCACCACCAGCAGCCTGAACCACTGATACAAGCCAGGATGGATTCATGCTTTCTTGTTGTTTATTCGAAATTCTGACCCTGCCGGCAGAAATTGAGACTCATCAGACCAGGCAATGTTTTTCCAAACATTGATTTCAGTTTTGGTGAACCCCTGCAAATTGTATTCTCAGTTTCCTGTTCTTACCTGACTAGTGGTCTCTGGTGTGGTCTTCTGCTCCTGTAGCCCATTTGCTTCCCAGTTGGATATGTTGTGCATTGACCGATTCCTTGGTTGTAACAGGTGGTTATATAAGTTACTGCTGCCTTCCTATCAGCTTGTAAGTAGACTGGTCATTCTCCTCTGACCTCTGGCATCAACAAGGCATTTTTGCCCAGAAAACTACCACTCACTGGATGTTTGTTCTTTTTTGGACCACTCTCTGGTTCAGATTGATTGTGTGGGAATGACCCAGTAGATCAGCAGTTTCTGAGATACTCAAACCAGCCCATCAGGCACCAACAACCGTGCCACATTCAAAGTCCCTTAAATCACCTTTATTTCCTATTCTGATGCTCGGTTTGAACTTTAGCAGGTCATCTACATGCCTAAGTGCATTGGTTGCTGCCATGTGATTGGCTGATTAGGTATTTTTGTTAATGAGGAGTAACAGCTGTAGCTGGTGGGTGAGTGTATAAGAGGTGCTTACTGTTGTTGCCATCTGCACATTCTAGTCATGCTGACATTTGCGATGGAAAATTTGGCAATTCTGATTATCTGTAAAAAAAATAATTCATAAATAAATAAACATGATGCAAGTGCTTTTATATGGTACCATATGTTTCAAGCAGGAAAACATTAGGTAAGGACTTTCCAGCACAAATAAAACATCTGCTGCAGGACAAGTCATTAATCAGAGTAATCTCTTCTGTTCAGAATATTGTCATAGCAACATGGCAATATATTACAGGCTGTGTGTGAGTGTGCATGCATGCATGTGCGTGTGTGTTAAACTATTATAGCTAAAACATTTTCCTACAATTTGATTATTTGGCTGGTCCTCTGGACTTCAAAGGGTTTTTTGGGGATGGGATAGGTTTAGATTTCATTGCAGAGCTGTATTAAAAATCAGGAAAAAAGGTCAGTTACCTCGGGGACCGCCATAGATTAAAAAAAACAAAACAAATGTATTCAAAATATGCTCTCCATTTAAAAATCTACCCGTAAAACCTTTATTGTTTTAGTTTGTATTGTGCTTATATGTCTTGTTCTAACACTTTGTCCAAAAGAAAAAGTTTGGAGCATTTTCAATGGAATGATCTAATAAATAATAAGGCCTGCATGTGTGATACAGATGGTCTTTTGGACAAAAGACTTGCACTCCTGTTTTGGTGAGTGAAGTTCTAGTGTTTTATTAGTCTGTTTATTTACAAGTTGTGTCTGTGCATTGCATTAATACAGTTTATGGATGCATCTTGCTAACCAAGCTTCTAGCATTAGCTGGTAACATAGCACTCTACAGATTCATTATTGGCTCAGAAAATCAAGATGGAGGTGGCTCAAATGTAGGCTTTACATAATGAAATGTGTCTCACATCACCAGGTCGTCCACCTTAAGCAAATTTACAAACTGAGGTTTGTAAAGTCATGTTTTTTTTTTTCAATTTATAATTTTTTGAGGGCCTTTTCACCTTTGTACAAAAGTGCAGTGAAGATAAACCAGGACTGGGTCAAAGCCCAGGCCACTGGATTTAACCTTGTGGCATATAGTCGGCTGCTCAGCCTGTGAGTAATACTGGCACTATGTAAACTCATGTTCTATGACTTGAAACTGATCTATGGAATGCTGTTGCCTAGTGATTACAAATATTATTTAGACTTAACATTTTTAACTCTGTAAATATTAAGTAGTATTACTTTTGTAATTATTACAAATTGTATGTGCATGGTGTTGAGGAAATAATATAGAAGGATGAAGGTGACATTGAGGTCATCAGGTCATCTCTGGCAAGGAACCCTCTGAGGAGTCTATGAGGATCAAAGTAATCCGTTCTTCTTTTCTTTCTTTAAAATCTTAATAAGCACAGTAATAGTCTAATATCACCTGTGCCTACACAGGTAGCAGCTGCAGTCCCCAGAGCCAAGGCTGTCCTCAGTGTGTAGGTGTGTGCTGTGTTCTGATTCTCTCACTAATCTAAGGAATTAACATGCAAGCCATGGGTTATTTGTATGTTTTTAGAAGCAAGGCATGATCACGTGTACACTGACTCTTCTACTACCAGTGTATCTCACATAAATATCAGTTTAAATACTGATGAATTCAAATCTGTTTTTCACTGTATGATGCACAGAAACCATGTGTTAATGTTCTGAGAGAGCCAGCCTGCTATCATTCTGTGTACACACACCTCTGATGTACAGACTGTTAGCCGTGCAGAACCACAGGAAGACTCGGACACTGATGACGGTTTGCATTTCTGTGACGCTATTTTAAGAACAGCAGACATTACTATAGAGCTGTCTTCTTCTCCTTCTGTTGTTGTTTATGTGCTGCATTGTTTGATTTTGTAGTTCAAAGCAAAGCAAATCCAGCCACTCCTGTCAAGCAGCCTGTAGCCTCTGTCCTATAAGATAACCCACCCCATCCAGCTGCTGCTGCCCCAGTAATATGATCAGGAGACCTCACAAACCCCAGGCTGTCTTTTGAGAACTTTTGCTGCCCTCCTAGAATGTGGACAGATTGGAAAATGTTGGCAGCGGAAAGGGCAAAGAGAAAGTTAACAAAGCAGGCTTTCTCACCAGCCAATAAATCAGAGCCCTGAAAATCCTCATATTAGAGGCAAGGAAAAAGGGCCAGGAAAGTACATCTACAGCCTCTGTTTTATTCCAGGCATGGCACCTGACATGCCTGGAATAATGATACTCCACCCAGGGCATTATTTGATCTTTGATCAGCCAAATAATTGAAGGATATCCATTACCATATAGTCTCCAGTTACTCTGTTGTGTTTTAAGTCTAATACTGGTCTTATACTATGCAAAAAATACTATTCAATACTATACAAAAAAAGTGCTTGTGTAAATGTGTGTGCGTGAATGGGTGAATGAGACATGTTGTATATACTAGTCCTATAGTCTTTTTCAAGATACAGTATAACACATAGTAACCCTGGTTGTTCACATCCAGTTTATTCCTCTTCCGTCTTGTTTTTCTCAGGTTTTAAAAGTATCTGACCAGATTACTGATGAAATCTGTGATTTTATTTAAATTAAAACAGAGTTTGCCTCCTTTCTGATTTCTTTCTTTGTCTGTCTCCGTCTCCTCTTGTTAAATCATGAATTGACTGTAATTAACCACATTTTTTGGAAGGCTAAGTTCAATTCCATTAGTAACACCCAGGCTTGATTACTGGCAGAATCCATTCCTGTGCAGGGTTCTAGTGATCGTCTTCTTTGAGACTACAATTCCTGACTTGGCTAAGTCATTCACTAGTTGTCCTGGGGTCTTCAGACACATCTCTCACTAGTATTCTTTCCAGAAACTTTCACTTCCTACCTCTGCCAGGCTTGTTCTGTACTGTGTGGCTCTCTATGAATTTCTTGATATTTCTCACTCCAGTTCTTGACTCTTGGAAATGCTGTAACTTTGTATATCCATCTCCTAGTTTGTGAGCATCAACAATTCTTTTTCTCAAGTCTAAACTGATTTCTTTTGTTTTGTAGCACGATACTTTCTCAGGTGACAGCTCAAACCCTTGCTGAAGTTTTTATACTTCATGTAAACTGAAAGATAAGCCTCAGTTTTAACTTGACTTTACAAGCTTTGAGCATTACAAAGTTAAAGCACATCATTACACAGCAGTGGTTTGTGCTATAGCTCAAAAAAAAAAAGTGAGTTTTTCAGACTTTATAATATTGACTATATTGATTTTTATTTTTTCTGAAATAATTCTGTTATTGTGTGCAAATAGAAATAATTTATGCGTTCTAAAGAAAACTAGCATGGTTAGGAATGCTATGTTGAAAATCCCTTTTTCTGTTCAAAAAGCACTTTTTGGCAAAAACTTTCAATTTCATAGGGGGGCTAATAATGTTGTCCTCATCTGTAAATCCGATTGAGATTCTTTGGCATGACCCTAAACAGGCCGTTCATGTTCAAAAAACCCTCCAATGTGGCTGAATTAAAACAATTTTGCAAAGAAGAGTGGGCCAAAATTCCTCCACAGCGATGTGAAAGACTCACTGTCAGTTATAACAAACCCTTGATTGCAGTTCTTGCTGCCAAGGGTGGAACAACCAGTTATTAGGTTTAGAGGGCAATTACTTTTTCACATAGACTAGGTTTGGATAGCTTTTTACTTTTAATAAATAAAATAATCCTTTAAAAACTGCATTTTGTGTTTACTCAGGTTATCTTTGTCTAATATTAAAATTTGTTTGATGATCTGAAACATGTAAGTGTGACAAATATGCAAAAAACTAAGAAATCAAGAAGGGGGCAGAGACTTTTTCACACCACTGTATATTTAAGATTGATGCTCATCAGGGAAATACAAAGACATTAGAGAAAAAACTTTAAACTCTCCCCGCAGAGGTCCAAGGGATCTTCCAGGAAGTAGGCAGTGATTTCATACCTGTTGATCTCTAATCTGGAACATAACCTGATCTGGAGCAGGTTAGTGAACCACCTTCGTAGTACAGAAAACCCAGAGTTAATCCTAAAGTTACCTGGATAAGCCAAAATCCGTCTTCGTAGTATAGGGCCCTGGTTTCAGACTGAGTTTGTTTCTTCTTGTTTGAGGTGTGATCTTTATCACAACTTCACCTCAGCGCTGTCCCATCAGGACAGGTTCTGGTGGTATCAGCGGGAGGATGACTCACCTGTGTGGCTCTTCAGGGTTTAAGTGAAGCTGAGTTTTGTTTCTTTGTGTCTCCTCAGGTCTCAGAGTGCTGGTGATGAACCCTCTCTGAGGTGGTTTTTGAGGACTGTTATTGATCCAGCTGGGAGTCCTAATCAGGTATTGCTCAGTCCAGGTCACATGATGAGCTCCACCTTCTCTCCTTCGCTCATCGAGCAGCGATCTTCATACCTGAGCTTCGGCGTGTCTCCCCCCGCTGGACTCTGTGAGGATCGCAGTGTCTCTCAGCACTCGGACTCTCTGTCCAGTTCCGTCCCCTTCTTCCTCTACCCATCCAGCATGGACCCTGCCGGCCTCGGCCTCTATAAAGGTCCTCTGAGGGGCCCTGGGATTCTGCCCTACCTGACCCCCTTCCACCACCACGGACACTTCAGCGTCTACGAGTGTCCCTTCGAGCCGGCGTTCATCCAGAAACGAAACGAGCGGGAGCGTCAGAGGGTAAAATGCGTGAACCAGGGTTACGCCAAGCTGAGGGACCACCTGCCGGGCCAGAGCGCAGACAAGCGCCTCAGCAAGGTGGAAACGCTGCGGGCTGCCATCAGGTACATCAAATACCTGCAGGGCCTGGTGCAGCTGGAGGACAGCAGGCACAGCGGGGTGGAGTCGCCCAGCGCCGCATCTCCGGGGCCGGACTGCAGAGGAGAGGCGGAGGCGTTTACCTGCTAAACACCTGCTGTGAGGTCACACCGAAACGTTCCGCCCAGTGCCGGGTTCAGACTGCGGGATGCTTCTCACATCAGCTGACTACATGCTGCTGTCCAGCCAATAGAATTCATGCTTTCTTACCTGTGTGATGTCATCTGGAAGGAGGAGCCAGGAGTGGGTAAGAGAAGAACTGGAGTCAGTGACGGAGGCCTCTATCAGTCGGGTGGATGCTGTGCAGTCTGAACCCGGCATCAGAGATCGAGTTCATCATTAACCCGTTTGTTTGAAGGTGGAGCAGGAAGCAGGAAGCAGGCGCAGCAACGTCATCGCCACCGAGGCGTGTGATCTGCTTCCGGCGTCTACCTTCAGTGTCCCGGACAGGTGTTCCACGTGGGTCCTAAAACTGAGTCCAGTATCCATCTGCGTCCTGAACGAAGGCAGCTGGACATCTTTCTGCTACATGAAGATGCTTCTTCTCTCATCCATTTAACCCCTGGTGGTCCTGAGGGTCGTTGACCCGCCCTGTCATGTGACTCGTTAAGGGTCACATGGGTCACAGTTTGAGCGTGGAATGAAAGGACTCCAGCCTCCTTCGTTTCACTGTGACCTGGATGGACGAGAAGCTGCTCAGACCTCAGCCTGAGTGTCTGAGGCTGGATGCTTTCAGGTGACCTCGGAAACATCACGCACTCAGTTTGATGAGTTTAAAACAAGTTTGTTTGAAAAGCAAACTGTAGATTTACAGGAAGAACATGGTAACGAAGTACAAGTACTGCGTTACTGTACTTAAGTACAGTTTTCAGGTATTTGTACTTGGAGTATTTGTTGTTCTCACAACTTTTGACTTTTACTCCCCACATTTTAACACAAATATCTGAACTTTCAACTGCTTACATTTCAAAACCGGCTCATTAGTTTAGGTTTAACACATCTGAGGGAAGTTTTATTTCCCAGCACTGCACACCTAAATGGAGGAACAATAACACATTAAGACAATATCTCTACACTCAGGGGTTAAAGCGGACCAGAATGATCCAGAACGGCGTTCATGGTGCAGATGTCCATAAGTCGTGGTCGTAGTACTTCAGCATCTAGCTAGTTTTACAGAAGAGCAACGATCATAAAGGGAGAAATGGTTTTAAGCAGCAGGTAATTTCAGATGCAGCGTTTCTAACAGGTCAGTAAGTCTCAGCAAACACACAAACTGTGTGTGTGCAGTTTGTCACACAGTGTCTAAGAGCTGAGGCTACTGTATTTCTGCTCAGTGACAAACTGGAAATTTAAAGCTTACATGTAAGTCCTCATTTTTCAATCGGATGTGATGCTGAGTTATGTTTTTGTGAAACATCCTGCAGAACAAACTGAAGTATACTAACTTTCTGTTATTCAAAGGCTGCATGAAAATACTCTGCAGGTTAGAGTAGTTGAGTGCAGGCCGGTTAGTTTGCAGCACTGTGGTGAAGTTTACTGTGATGCTGTGCTGGACGGGTGCAGAGCAGCTATGGTCAGCTGATCACAGCCTGGACACACAGAAAATCTGCTGGAGCTCACAACACAAATTATTGTGAGTTGTCATTCTTTCCCACGCTGAGCCACTACACCTGATCTTAGGGTTCCTCCACCTGCTGAATCCCACTTTTTTTCATGTTCCTGTTCAGGTGTGGAGGTAGAGTCACCCTCTACAGGGAACAGCAAACAGAGCGAGTTTTTAATTCTTGGTTCTTCTCTGCTTGTGTTCCACATAACAGAGGCTCAAAGTGAGATTCATTAAAGTAGAATTTAAGCTGAAATAAAGTTTGTATTCCTGTGTATTAACATTATTTTCAGAGCCTGTACTATATAGTAAAGAAGGTGACTCGGTACTTTTTACAACTTTTACCAGAGTATTTTTGTAGTATCTGTACTTAAGTGACAAATGTCTGTGCTTTTGCCACCTCTGGTTAAAGGAGAGTCAGTGTGATGTAAAAGAGCGTCCTGTGTGTAAAAATGAAGTGTAGCATCCACCCATCTTCTTCCTCTTCCTCAGTTCAGGGTGGAGGGGCGCTGGAGCCTATCCCAGCTGCCTCATGTGGTGAATAAGAGGTCCACGAATGCATCCCTGTGGAACACCTGTGCTAAGTGAAAGAGGACTTCACCTGAAACATGGACTGAATTCAGCTGAGGCTGCAGAGCACAGACTGTGGATTGATCCAGAGAAGCAGAAGAACAAGCCTGCATTAGTTTCATTTACGATACAACACACAGCTACAGCCTGCACAAGCAAACATGGCTGCTCAAAATAATAACACAAAGTATGAAGCCCACCTCCATCATCATCACCTCGCTGTTCGAAGGGTCATTAATGACACTCATCTCGAATACGATCCAGGTGTGGCTGGAGTTGTTGCTTCCAGCTGTTTGTAGAAGTCTTTGTTGGAGTTAAATACAGCAGCAGGACCCACGAGTCTTTCACAACTGAAGAAGTGTGTTGGATGAGAGGTGAAACGTCTTCACAGACTTAAGCAAATCCAGTTGCCTTCTGTTTTCAAGCTCTTAGGATGACCCTGACCTGGATGACCGAGAACCTACAGTCATTCATGACGATTCAATATCTCCAACACAAAGATCAGAGAAAGCTTACGTCATAGTCTGCATGTTCTCAGACTCACTTTTATGGTTAATTCATGTGACACAGCAGCTGATCTCAGCACATCTTTATTCCACTGTTTGTAAAACTGATGATTTTGTTTTAATTCAGTCAGGATTTGGGGATATTAAATGAAACGATGAGAATCACTGATTAGAAAGCCGTACAGAGCACCTGTGTGCATCTCACCTGGAGCTGTAAGGGTTTTGTTTTTATTAAAATTGAGCAGAACTGAAGTGTGACTTTGTATTTTTCATTAAATTAAATCCTTTACTGCCGTGTTTATTCCATCATGACATCAGCTCAGGGCGCACAGCGTGGGATCAAACGCTGATTTTCATAATTTCCTGCCCTCTGACAGCTGCTTGTGCTGATTATTTTAATCATTGATCTGGAGATCATTTTCCTCTGACCTCTTTCTAAAGGTGATTTAAAGGGTCAACCACACAGGCCTACAAACCAGTCAGACTCCCAGCAACCACAAAACTGAAACTCAAATCTTTGTTTGATGTGGTTGGTGTCAGAAAGACACCTGGGAGCTCTCTGATTGGTCTGCAGGCCTGTGTGACTGAGGCTTAAGGACCATTTCCTAAACAGAATCCAGCCTGCAGTGATAAACACATCAGGACACATGAAGAATTCAAACGCTTGGGTTAAACTGTTCACTCTGGCTTGTTCTTACCACCACCACCTGGTGGCTGTCCGTGGTACTGCAGCCGAAGGGCCACAGCGATGAAGAGGTGTTCTGCTGTGTGTTTGTGTGCACACGCAGAGGGAGAACCAAAGAAAGCTGTGTGCGATCATTAAATATTGGTTTTATTTAGATTCATATTTAGTCTGTGAGACAATCAATAAACTCAAGTCCCAGGCAAACACGCCGTTAGAAAAATAAAAAGCTTTTCTCACTAAAATACCAGTTTGTACAGATCCAACCTGAAGTCCTTCCAGTCACAGAAACATCTGGAACATCTGCTTCCTGTGTCGGCATCTCGGGTCACAGTGACACACTCTGTGTTTCTGACTGCTGAACTGAACGTCATACACACTCAGCAAAGGGGGCGGGGCACTCGGTTCTGATGTTTCAGAAGAACCCAGAAAGGTCTGAGATCAGAAGAGCGAGAATGATCAGATGTTTGTTTTCTTCTTTTTGTAGTTTTACTGATTTCTGCTAAATATCCAGTTTTAATAGAGAATTTAGAGCTCATTTCCCTCTGATCAGCTGGTCGATGTGAAGCCAGTAATGATCTAAAATGATTCATGAAGAAAGGATTGATGAGTGTTTGTTTACACAGAGAATGAGAGCGCCTCCTGCTGGACGTTCAGTTCAACACACACAATTAATACACAGTGATCAGGAATACTCTATTGATTATCAGTGAGTCTGAGCGGGGCAGAAACAGATGAAATCATGCAGAACACACACGCACACGCACACGCACACACAGATTCTACTTCTTTGGCTTCAGAGAGAAAACACTGAGAACAGCTGGACCTGTGACTGGGACATTTTACTGGTTAATCACAGGGTGGGGAGCCTTCATCATCATCATCATCCTCCTCAGGTTCTCCTGCTGCTCCCATCGCTCAGCTGCTGGGACATGTTTAACACTGATCCGGTTTTCAGACGTGGACGTCTGCAGGAAGCTGGACCCACCTCGGCCTCTTCTTCTGTGGTGGTAAACTGAGTTTTACAGGTTTGTAGGAGGAAGAGGAAGCAGAGTAAATGCTGCTCAGTGCTTCCTTTTTGGCACCTCAAACTAACACTGACAGTTTTACTGATGATCACGTTCATGTTTCTGGGTTTCGGAGCGCGTGAGGAGCGGCGGCCGTCTCTAACGACGTGCTCACACAAACAGACTGAGGGAGAAGGTGGTCACATGGTCTCTAATCTGACTGAAAAACTGCAGACTTCCTGTTCCAGAGACGGAAGCAGCAGTTTGAGTGTCTGAGGATGAGGATGATGATGAAGGTGAGGGACAGAGCTCAGAAACACTGAACAACACAGGAGGCGTCTCTCTGAACCAAGCGGCGTTCTTCCTCACAGTGAAGCCGAGTTCGGCCTCGGCTCGGGTCCACTCGCCGCCACCGTCTCTCTGAAAGCTGCACAAACGCTCTGAAGAGTTCGTTTCACCGTCACAGGACAGCGAGCCGCTCGTACACGCGGCGGCGGTGCTGTGGCTGCAGGCAGTAAGCGATGCTCTGCTCCACCTCCTGGCAGCGCCGCAGGAAGCGGCAGCGGTCCCGGGCTAGCTCCTCCCACGGGCCCCGCCGGTCCTCCTCCTCCTCACCACAGCTGGCGAAGAACTCCTCCACATCATCACAGAAACGAACCTGATGGAGGAGGGAGAAAAAAAACACACGTGACGACCTTCCTCACATTTCAGACCATCAGCTCATTAACACACAGAGGGGTTAAAGGTCATCAGGTCACTGAAGCCTCTACACAGACGCAAACATGTCAGCTTACAGTTCAATCTTTACACGGTCATACGAACCTCACCCTCACAGCTACACCCTGCAGATGAGCTCAGGATAAGCTGATACGGATAAGGATAAGTGGGCCGTCTGGGATTTAAAAACACTTAAATGTATTTTAATGTGGAACAGCTCTTCCACAAACAGGAAACCCTCCTGCCTTCAACACATTCAGAAAACACAGCAGGGACCATAACTCATGTTAATATGTGCCTTTGGAATTTTCCAGGTAAATCAGACGTGTGGTCACCTGGAGAATGTCACTTCATTAAGACTGGAGGTATCTGATGACCAGACACGGAATAACTGCACTCGTGTTTTTGGCTTTAAAGGACACAAAAAGCATCCCTGTGCAGGAAACCACTGAGATAATTTCCTCCTCCATAACACCTGTACAGGCGGAGAATGTTTTTATTAACAAAAAAAAGAAAAAAGAAAAAGAAAAAAAAGAAATGACCTGTTAAAGGTTGCATTATTAGGGGTGTGGCCTCTTTGACTGACAGGTCTTTGACTACAGGAGCCAAATAGCCCTTTTCCACTAGTACCTACTCTGCTCGGCTCTAGGGGGTTTCCATTAAGTGGTAGTACCTGGTACCAGGTACGTTTTTAGTACCTGCTCGGTCGGGGTTCCAAGCAATCTGAGGCGATCCCAAAATGTGATGTCAACGCACTGCATGTCACTGACTGGCCAGGGAATGATGTCACTGGATTAGTCATTAGAGCGACTCCTTCACAATTCAAACCTGCCATTTTTGAAACCTGGCAACGAGCGAAATGGCGACACACAAACACCGTGTTTCATCTCGCCGCCCACAGCCTTCTCTGGCTCTCTTCTTTTACCCCGAGTCTGACAAAAAGACCGAGCCACAGGTAAACCATCGCCTCCATTGTTGTGTGTTTGTGTCGCATATAAATGAAGTCACAGGACTTTCAGGACTCATTGCTGTAACGACCCCCCCACGCTGATGTGGTACTAAACTGTAACGGAAAACCACTGAAACCGAGTCGAGTCGCGTTGAGTTGAGCTGAGCTGAGTAGGTACTAGTGGAAAAGAAGCAAAAATTAGATAAATCTGAGGTAAAAAAGTCAAAATGAAGAAAAATAAAAACATTTAAATTTTTAATCCAAAACTGAGTGAAAAAGAAAAATATTAAAGCTGTGAAAAATTTTGGATAAAATAATCAAATATCTGGCGTGTTAATAAAACAGCAGTCTGAAGCACCATCAGCAGGACATAAAGCTGCAGGTACAGAATCATAAAAACATGATTAAAGTTTCTGATTTGATCATAAAATAAAGTTTAACTTTTTTCCCTGCTGGACACTGTCAGCTCACTTTGAACTTTCACATGTTCTTCATCTCATCTGGAGCATTAACGGCGCTAAAGATCAGATCAGTGCTCTGGTTGTTTTAATCTCCTGAAAGCAGAGCGAGCCGCAGTTAAACTGCTGAAGGCTCAGAGGAGCACAAGTTGCTCCTAAACACACCAACACCTCCCTCTAACTCACTTTACTCCACAGATCAGTGAAAGCGAAAGCAGGTGTGTTTAAGGTGTGTTCAGATGTTTGAAATGTTAGAGATCTACATCTGACCCATCAAACTGTGATTTTAAGATAAATCTATTATTCCTGTGAGTCCTCCTCTCAGCCCTCTGAGGACAAACATCTGGATTTGTCACTCTCTGATTTTTCCTCCTCCCCATCTTCTGTCCTCAGGTAACCCTCACCTGTACCTTTATCAGCATTTTAACCCTTTAACCACCCGAGCCAGACCAGCAGCACTGTGTTAAACCAAACGCACCTTTTTGGTGGAGCTGCAGCTCCCAGAGATGGACGCATCACAGAAGCCACTGTCCAGCCTCTCCTCCGCCTCCTCCTTCCTGTACTTGGGCAGAGACGCTGGGTGGTGGCAGGGGGAGGTCTTCCTGGCCCTTGCCTCAGTGGGCTTGTGAGTCCTGATTGGAGCCTGGAAGTTGAGGGGGTTGAAGGGGTCTGAGGAGGAGCTGAAGGAGTCCCACAGGCGGCAGCTCTCCTCATCCGCCTCGCTCGCAGACGCAGAGTCATCCCACATGTCGAAGCTGGAGGGAGGGGAGGAGGGGGTGGAGTGGGCGGAGGATGGCAGCGTGGAGGCGGAGACAGTGCGGGGCACGGTGATACCCGTGTGCAGGCGAGCGGTGAAGTTTCGGGGGTTGTAGGGGTCCTTGCTTTGGCACAGAGAACTCCACAGACGCTCAGCCTCTGAGTCTGTCTCACTGTCCGAATCATCTTCATCTTCCTCATCCGTGCCATCAGAGAGCTCAGAGCCCTCGCTGTCAAAGCCATCGTCCTCATCGTCCTCATCGTCCTCATCGTCCTCATCGTCATCATCATCATCGGACTCCTCCTCCGATTGGCTGTCCTCGTCCTCACTGCAGGGGCCACCCATGATGAAGTTGATGGTTTTGTTCTGGCACTGTGGGACAGCGAGCTCCTCCTCCTCCTCCTCTTCTTCTTCCTCTCCCTCCATTTCCACCCTCTCTGGTGTTTCTTCCTCTTGTGGTGGCAGCTCTTCTCTGGGAGACGTCACGGAGTACAGGTGCTCCTCCTCCAGGCTGGAATAACCATTGTCCTGCTCGGGGGTCACAGGTGAGGCCTCGCTGGTGGCGGCGGTTCCTGAGTGGCTCAGCTGGTCTCTGATGCTGAGCTGGCGGTCTGGCGTGGCGACCCCTGCGTTCTGGACTGTGTGAAGGCTTCCATTGTTCAGCAGCTCCTCTTTGTGGTCAGCAGGTCCAGTGTTTTCTCCCAGCATCCCATGGGACATTTGCTGAGGACAAAGCTGGCCTGTGAATGCCCCCTCCTCAGCCCAGCGCACATCAGACAACTGTCCCCTCTGTGAGCCCTGCTTGCCCCCCCAGAAGCTGCCCCACCACGTCCTGCTGGCTGAGGGTCCCCAGCTCTGCCCCCCAGGGGCTTTTACATCCTGAGAGCTCAGCAGAACATGGCCCAGAACAGTCCGGAGTGAGGAGAAATACCCAAACTGGGTCTGCTGGCAGAGGCTCAGGTCAACTTCTGCCCCGCTCTGGAGCCCGATTTCCCGCAGAGTGTCCGCAGAGAGCCACGGCAGAGCGCCGGCGCCCCGGGGCTCCTGCAGCCCGGCGGCTCCGTCGTACTCACACTGCAGGTAGGACAGGTGAGGAGGCCCGAGCTGCACGTCATCCAGCTGGCTTGAAAACTCGCTCTCCTCATTAACGAAGCTGGTTTTCAGAGTCCGGGTCCGGATTTTCTGCAGGAGTGCCAGCGCGGGCCTGGACAGTAGGCCGATCCACGAGCTTTCCTGGCTGTGCAGCACGGGCAAAGTGGCGCCATGCACGGAGGAGGACGGGCTCCTCCCGCCCGTTAAACGTCCTTCATCATTCATATTTCTGAACATGTCCTCAGTTTAAAGTGCAAACAAACAACTTTAACACGAACCGACGGTTACAACTCAGGCTGTTAGCACATCAGCGGATAATCCAACAGCTATCACCCACAGAGCCCTCTCAGCGAGTCATCGCGCCTACTCTGACCGCCACACACACGGGCCGCGGCTGCAGGAGGATCCGAGGTCCAAGAGCCCGGCGCGGGCCGCGGTGCTCTGCTGAGAGTGGCGCTTCTTTCTGGTGGAGAAATTTGTGAGGACGGAGCCGGAGCTGACGGAGGGGGAGAAGCCTGAGTGCTGAAACACGAAGAGGTCCGCGTGTGGAGACCAAGAAAAGGCCATTCTGTCTGCGGTGGATCTCTGAGGGAAGACGGCGGCGCCTGGAGCTCCGGTCCGGCTTGGCGCGCTGACAGTTAGCTTAGCACGTTAGCTCAGCGCTAGCAGCTAGTTAGCTTGACGGTTAGTGACGCGGAGGCGGAGACAGATTCAAATATTCGACCTAAATCAGCACTTCTCCGCTTTTCTATCGCGCCGCGGTGCTCTCCGTCCTCCCCCCGGCGTTAATACTGCTGCAGTCTCCGAAGAAAACGGAGCTTTAATGGCCGTGTCGCTCCGTCCGTCCGCCCGCTGAGAGATTTCATCAGACAGCCCGGGGACCGTCGCCAGTGACGCGGATCTCTATTTCCGGGAGGCCGCGGCCAGGGAGGAGGTGCTGTGTGTGCTCCTGCTGCTCCTGCTGCTCCGTTACATAAATGAAACTCAGGCTCGAGTGTGCCACGTGTTTATCAGCGTGGAGCTCCCACGGTCCGTTTACAGGAGCGGGTCAGGGGTCAGGGGTCAGCTCCAGAATCAGAAAAACGTGAATTTATTCACAAATGAATGTTTATCATCAGGACCAGCTCACACATCACCCTAACCCATGATTCAAAACCCTGCACAAACTAAAATAGCATGAATTAAATACACACGAAGAAAAGTTACCGAAGTTTCATTTTAATATGCAAATTAGGCATGTTTATCTTGTTAAATTTGGGATCATTTGCATAAAGAACAGAAATCTGAACTCTGCACATGTTTAAAAAAGTCTTATTTCAGCCTTAGTGGGTCAAAGGTCAGCAGTAAAACAAATTCATGTCTGAAGATGAAGCTGATGATGAAGGCTGAAACAGTGCGACTGTAATCAGCAGCACAAAATAATAAGAAAAATATACTTTTGCTTTTATCCATTTATCTCAATATTAATTTTTATCTTCATCATCATCATCATCTCCACTCACTGCACAGCCACATCTGCAGAGCTTCACCTTTTCTTCCACTCCGGTCAGTTTGAAGCCAGTTTCTTCTTCACTGTGAATAAAGTCTGTATTTACTGTGAGTCACAAAGCTTTCATAGTAATGTCCCCTCCGTCTTTTTAAGCACTAATTAATGACTTCATAATTTCCATCAGCTGTGACAGGAAGTGGAAGCCTCAAGAAGCAACGAGGAAGGCAGAAGCACGCTGGGAACATCAGGACATCGAGCAAAGCCAGCACCAAAGTCAGGAGGCAACTCTTGAGTCTGAGAAGCAGAAGACCACGTCATAGAAGCAGCAGAGCTCGCCGTGGCTGACCTCCAGCTGACCCCAAGAAACCTTAAAATCTGGGCAAAGAGGCCACACCCTGCGAACAGTGTGGAGGAGGCCCCTCCACCCTCTTAGCTGGATGTCCCAGAGCTACAGGGTTAATGCTATCCCTGATTTTGCACCAGCAACACAACACAGCAGGTTTCAGGCATGAGTTTTGTGGTCTTTCCTCCATATGCAGGAAAGTTAAAGGTGAAGAGCTGTGTGATCTTAACAGGAGTGTCAGACAGATGGGCTGAGAGCAGGACTTTATAGATACCTCCAAATCTGTGATTATCTCTGTAAGAGGGTTCAGGATAAAAAAGGAACGTCACACATCAAACAGATTTATTGTTGCATACGACTCTGGCAAAGCATTAATAAGCAAACTGTATCATAGTATCGCTTCACTGAACAAGGTGTGCCAGACGCAGTCTTCATCTACTAATTCCAAATTAAATCCTGGACCTGGAGAGACTTTTTTTTCTTGAACAGAAATCCAAATTAACTGGACCTCATCCGGAGTGCTGGAGAGACTGTGGAGAAAAGATGGCGGATCATGGACACGTATTCTGGACCTGTGCCTCCATCCAAAGAAGTATCAATATTTCTCATGATTTTAAATCCCTTTATGTTGGACGCTTCCCAGATGGATAAATACCTTCTAAAGGCCCTACTGGCTACTAGAAAAAAGACATCACAAAGTGCTTTCTCCAGAAACACCGACCTACAGACACCTTCATTAACACTGTTGAACCTGCACACACCCTGAACAGGTGACACACTTCCAAAAGATGTCTGAAAGTTATCCTTTGAAACAGACTCGTGCTAATCGTGAGGCTTTTTTTCTTCTTATGAGCAATTTTGTTTCACTGAGTCTCATCCCACAACCTCGTGTTCTATTTTTGTTGTGAGATGTTTGTTTAATATGAAAAATCTAAATAAAAAGTTTGAAAAAAAGGTCACTACAGGCGGAGGCACGATTGGGTCCTCAGAAACCACCAACAGGACGACTACCAGAGGGCCAAAGGTAAACCACCAGCTCTTCAGCTCCAAAGGAAGGAGACGAGAACCTGCCCTCCATTTCACATCAATGGGAGATGCAAGAAAACCTCAGGAAGAAGTTTGTCTTCCCAGAAGAAAGGACAGTGACCACGCTCCACCCAGACATGGCAGGTGGAGCGTGGTTCACAAAAACCATCCTGGTGCTCTGGGAGGACAGACTCTCCATGAACTGAAGAAAGCCAAGACCTGAGATCTGCCTGAGGAGGCCACTACCAAAAGGCAGCACACACGACCTCATTTCCCATCGAAGTAAACACCATTTCCTTCAGAAGATCCCACAGGACTGAAGAAAGCCACTGAGGAGATACAGAGCAGCCGAGGTCAGCTGAAGGTGTTTGTGAGAGCTCAGGTGGAACCGTTCTGCAGGTGGAGACTAACTTAGTCTTCACTCAGGCGAGGCGTACAGGTTAGGGGCGAAACACTGATGACCATAGGACACCTGCTGAAGATACACAAGTGTTCCTAAAAAAGCCATCGCTCTGATCACCTGACCACCAGACTAGGACCAGGTCACTGCGTCCAGCGGTTTCTGCTTGTCGTGAAGCATCTCTTATGGTAACAGTGATCTGTGTTCAGTCTGCTGCTGACTTCGCTCCATATCTTCTCCAGAAATATGCTGTCACATCAGCCGCGTGCATCGTATGAACATCTTTGCAGCTCCTGATTCTGCAGGATTTATGTGAAAATGCAAAAACATCCAAACATGTTTCTGTGAATCCTGCAACAAACCACAAGAGGAAGTGAGGCTGCTGATAATCACCATTATTGATCCTAATAATTCAAATGGAAAACTGAGAAACGAGCAAAGGAAAAAAAGAAAAGTAAAAACTAAAGCTCAGTATTTTAGTCAGCCTGTAGCGCTCAGAGAAAAACTGAAACTAAACTAAAATAAAAATATACAGCTCATATCCCAAAAAGTTGAATCTGTTCATCTGGACGTAGCGTTTTTTAGTGGGAGAAACGTTTCGTCACTTCCTGGTAACTTCTTCAGTCTGAGACTGAAGAAGTTATGATTCTTTTACCTGGATTATTGAGCATGCATCAAGAGATACAGCTCATATCTTTATTCTGTTATTCTGGTGAGAGAAGCTGAGATGAAGCTTTATCTGATGAGACGTTCAGATGTTCATATAATCAGTGCTCTGATCTCAGCCTCGACCTCCAAACCAGGAGGTAGAGCAGGTCATCTAGTAATCGGAAGGTTGGTGGTTCGATTCCCTGGCTGCTCCAGTCTGCATGCCAAATATCCTTGGGCAAGCTACTAACCCCAAGTTGCTCTCCGATCTATCAGGGTGTAGGAAAAGTGCTTGTATGAATGGGTGAATGAGGCATGTTGTATAAAGCGCTTTGAGTGCTGCAGTAGAGTAGAAAAGCTCTATATAAGAATCAGTGCATTTACCTGAGCTCCAGCCTCAAACACCTGAAGCCAGAGAAACATCTAAAAGCAGCCCGACCTTCATCCCTGATGACAGCAGGGAGCTGACATCATAATTCACGTCTGGATTTCTATCAGGCTCATCAGAGATGGAGCTGGAGGCATCTGAAAGTCAGTCATTTCCTGTCCACAGATCTGAGTCTGAGCTTTCAGAGGACAGAAAACACATCGCTTAAGGAAAGGAGGCAGGTAAACCCTGAGGGGAGGGAGGAAGAGGAGGCAGGCAGAGAGATGAAGTCGACCTTCAGCTGCTTTCAGTTCAAGTTTATTCTGTAGTGCAAATCATAGAAAAGGTTCAGAGTGAGAATCATTCATCTGTACAGAGCGCATCAGTGAAGCTGCATCCAAACAAAACCCACCTCTGCTCGTCATCACGCTGCTTCATCACCCAGAGAAACCTCATCTGATTGGTCAGGACCTTAGTCACATGATGCAGAACAAATCAAACACTTAAAGCGTTCACGTGAAGGTGAATCACCTGAGACCCACAAACCACCATGTTCTCCTGATTTTGTTAAGGTGCTGCTCCTTCACGTGCACAGGGTCAGCTGAGGCGGTCCAGCCATCAGGACGCCTCCTGGACACCAACCTGTGGAGGAGACCCGGGACAGACCCAGAACCTGCAGGAGAGATTACGTCTCTTGTCTGGGAATGTCTCAGGATCCCGGGAGGAACTGGGAAGTGCTGCTGAGGAGGAGGATGTCTGGAATACCTGCCGCCACCTGACCTCAGGTAAATGGAGGAAGGATATTTTAAAAACCATCAGCTATCATCTGTGGCTGACTCAGTTTTTACCACCATTCTGAACAGGAAGTCTGATCCTGGGTATTCATTATTGGGATACCAGGTGGAACCAAAAGCCCCCACAGGTGAACAGCTGATGGGTCTGTGAACCAGCTATTTTCTGCCTTCATGAGGAGATGATGTCAGCTCCTCATGGACTTCCTTATATGGTCATCTGCTACAGCCAAAGCCAGTCTACTGGAGTAATTCCACTTCCTGTTAATCCTACTGCAGCTAGAGATGTTCCTCAGAGAGAGGAACGGAGCTAAAAGAATTCCAGCTGCTTCCAGACACACATTTTATTTTAGTTTCCATAAATCCAGCGTGGATAATGTGTACAAACACAATCTTCTGTCATTCTCATGTCTCACAGTGAAGCTGATTTTACCCATAAAACACCAGCACGCTGCTGCTGGGTGCTGATTGGTCGGTTAAGGATTTAGGACAGGATGGCGCCAGCTTACGTTAAGAGCAGGAGCATCATGTGTGTAGAAGAAGCAGCTAGTTGCTGCTGCTTGCTTCACGCCCCAAATCAAAATGGAGGGTGCTGTAAAGCGGCTCGTGGTGCTGTGACGTCCCTATTTTACTACAGTAAAAACCTGTAAAACATCTTAAACTGGAGTCTCGAGCCCTTATGGAACAGGAGGTCCACAGACAGGGTTGTTTTTATAGGCAGTACAACTCACAAGCTGTTAGTGCTGCCCCTCAGCAGGCTTCCAGAAGCTGGCCAATCAGGAGAAAAGGGCTTTTAGGGACTGTGGCCTTAAAGAGACAGGAGCTAAAGCTGAATGGTGCAGAATAAATGAGCAGAATGAGGCTCCTTTAAAGCAGTGTGATGACATCACAGAGTCACATGTTCAATACAAACCCCTCTAAAATATTTCAGCAACAAAAATCAAACTTCAGTGTTTCAGAATTTTGAAAATCCTCCAATTTTCCTCGACATTAAACGTCTCAGGTGAGTCTCTGCAGGAGCCGAAGATGTTAGTGTGCCATGAACACGACTTCATCCTCACAGCCTTGCTTTCATTTACAGCGCAAACATAAAATAAACGACCGCCGCGGCCCCAAACATCAGGCTAAAAACAGGAAATGACATGGTTCAAAAAGCAGGAATGAAATGTGGGAACAGGAGCAGCCGGCTGTCAGTCACACTTTAAAAAAAATCAAACCCACAAACTCGCTATAAAAAATATCCTAAAATATGCTCTCAGCTCCACCTCCGCTGCTGCTGCCCGCACTCTTTAAGCTGCTTCTCCTTTTTCAGACCCGACGCTCAGAGCGAGTTCCTCACGACTGATCACATGATTTATTCCCAGGACGTGCTGTACGAGCTCGTCTTTAAAAGTCCCGCTTCATCTCCGTCCTCTTTTCCTTTTTCACAGTTAGACTTTTGCTCTCGTCCGAGTCAGAAAACAAGGCGTGTCACTTCCTGCTGCAGTCTGAGGAGAAGAAGAAGAAACAGCGCGAGCACATCTGAAAAATAAGAACACGCCCCTTCAGTCGCGCTCAGGTTAAAGGTCAGAGCGAGCTCGTTAGTAGAACTCGTTCACTGAAGTTTGAAACGAGTTGATCACAAAGTAAACCATCACCGAACTCTGAGGAAGTAAAACTCACATTCTCATCATGTTATCAGGTAAATTACAAACTAACGAACGCGGCGTCTCCGATTAACACCGTCACCTACACGCCCCACCCCCACACAGAGGGGGCAGCAGCCACAAGGCTTTTACTTTGAAAGGATTTCCCTTTTTTCTTCTTCTGTCCTTCTAACAAGGAACACTTCTTCTTCTTCTTCTCTTCCTTTTAAGTCCGCTGCCTTGGATTTCCTTCCTGTCAGTGGGCGGAGTCTGAGCCAGGGGCGCCCAGTTTGTGCCAGTCCACCCAGTGCTGACCCGGGACCAGCCTCTTCAGAGGGATGAAGGTCTCTCCCAGCAGGGTGTTCTCCCAGAAGGCGCCGTCTCCCAGGACCCGCAGGTGGATCACCCTCTGGTCCAGGTCCCCCCGAGGGATCCGCTCGTACACCAGCTGGGGACACAGAGAGGGCAAAGGTGACGTTACTATGGAAACACAGCAAACTTTAATCTTTAGTCAGGTCAGTGGTATCAACATCTGAGAGTTGAACCGCAGCGACATCAGTCTCTGATTATGGCGAGCAGTGCGAATGGCGGCAAACACGTCTGCTGCCACCTGATCAGGAAACTTGATTGGTTCCCCTGTGAGGATAGAACAGCTAAAAGCAGCCAATCGTGTTACCCTGAGAGGTTCCCTGCTCAGGTTATCGTGGTTCTTTACACGCTGCGAGCATTTCGTACCATCTCATTGTAGGTGGGGTTACAGGTGCGTCGTGCCGCCTTCGTCTTCCTCTTGCTCATCTTCTGAGGGTCGGGGAGGAGGTACAGCTTTACGTAAGGGTCGGGGTCGGTCCCATCCTGCAGGGGCTGCTACAGACACACACACACACACACACACACACACACACACACACACACACACACACACACACTTACGAACAAGTGGAGTTACAGTGTGTCCCTGTATCTCTTTTAATCCTTTTTCCACTCCCCCCCTCCATTTCTTTTCACAGGACCTATCAACACCATTCCTAGCTGCTATTTATAGAAGACCACTGTCCCCCCCTGTCCCCCTGCTTGCGTGTGTAGATCTGCATGTGTGTGTATGTGTGTGAGTGTGTTTCAGGGGATCCTCAATAAACCTGTGATTTTCACTCCTAATCTCAATGTGGCGCGATTCACTGAACAGGATATATGGGAAAGCCAGTTACAGAGATATACGTGTGCACGCGGGGGAGGGTGGGTAAATGAGCTTGATTTATCCCACCTGTCCACTTGTTTCCGGTGCGTGTGTGTCTGTGTGTGTCAATCCATGACTGGCTGCTGAAATGTGTTCCACGAAGGCTGGGGAACACACAAATCATCCCTGGAAAGTGTGCTTATTTATTGCTGTGGATGTGTCTGTATGCACACGCGTATGGTAATTGTTGAGTCATACTGGATATATTGAGATTCCTTTTATATCAACACATAGTTTACAGTACAGTACAGCTTCGTTACTCCTGTACTGCAGTGTGCAGAGCCTACAGCCTGATGGGAGGCTGTGGTTATTGATTTATGAGCTCACAGTTAAATTGCACCCTGCTTTGTGGTCTAATCAGCAACTGACACACTGGGTCTTCACACCATCAATTTTTATGCATTTTAAAGTAATACTTTACTTTTTGGGGGGGAGAAGTAAGTCCAAGTTTCATAAATTCATTCATGTCTTTGGATCTGTAGGTTGTTTGAAGGTTTTCATGAGTGGCATGGCTTATCTTGCTCGTTATGTATAAGATCAAGTAGGAAAATACACCTTTAAATATCCCCAGAAGTAGTCTAATCGAACAGAAATATGAAACATATGTTTATAACATTGTTAACTTAACTATTAACATATGTTATTCGCTGCCTGCTGAAGTTCAAACTGAGCATCAATGGGGAAGAAAGGTGATTTAAGTGACTTTGAACATGGCATGGTTGTTGGTGCCAGACAGGCTGGTCTGTGTATTTCAGAAACTGCTGATCTACTGGGATTTTAACACACAACCATCTCTAGGGTTGAAAATGCCTTGTTGATGCCACAGGTCAGAGGAGCATGTCCAGACTGCTTCAAGCTAATAAGACGGCAACAGTAACTCAAATAACCAGTCGTTACAGCCGAGGTATGCAGAAGAGCATTTCTGAGCATACAGCATGTTGAACCTTGAAGCAGATGGGTTACAGCAGCAGAAGACCACACCGGGTGTCACTCCTGCCAGCAAAGAACAGGAAACTGAGGCTACACTTAGCACAGGCTCACCAAATTTGGACAACAGATGATTAGGAAAACGTTGCCTGGTCTGATGAGTCTCAATTTCTGCTGCAACATTCGGATGGCAGGGTCAGAATTTGGCGTAAACAACTTGTAAGCGTGGATTGTTGGTGGTGAAAGAGTGTGGGGGATATTTTCTTGGCAAACTTTGGGCCACTTAGGACCAACTGAGCATCGTTTAAACCCTGCAGCCTACCCGACCATTGTCGCTGATCATATCATAGTCGTGCTATCATGTCAACATGGACCAAAATCTCTGAGGAATGTTTCCAACACCTTGTTGACTTTATGCCACAAAGAATTAAAGCAGCTCTGAAAGCAAAAGGGCATGCAACCCAGTATTCGCTATGTGTACCTAATAAAGTGGCCATAAATGCAATAGGAGAGCTATTTTCTCTCTCAGTTATAAAAACAACATTTTATCATCTTTCACCTGTCCATCTATCATCTGTCACCAGCTTTATTGTTTTTAATAATTATTCTTCTCGCATAGTTTCAAGCAGTCAGCCAAAGTCAGCAAATGCTAGGAGATAGCATTCTTTTAGTTGCTAAAGAGTGTTGTTGAAAAACAAAGAAAAAACAAGCTAAAAAAATGCATGCTGGACCCAAACAGGACTTTTTTACATCTTATAACCCTTCATGGGAAATGTCAGTAAATGCTTCTGCTCTATACTGTCTAAAACTCTCTTATTACTGTTGTCACATTTAAACTTTTTAACCACTTCCTGTTAGCACAGCCTTTCTGCCACAGCTACAAAACAAAGATTCAGAAAATTATTTAAGGATGAGTAGAGGTGTCTTTTATGTCACAGCCACAATCAGATGTAATTTTATAAGATATATTAAAGATGCAGTCAAGGAAGGTGAAAATTTAGATTCTATGACAAAGAATTAATGTGTCTGTGAGAACACCAGATGATATAGGGTGATGATGAGTAACGCCAAAAGGAAATAGAAAGGATTTAGTTAGAGAAAAGATGGAAGAAAGCAAGTAGGAACTGAAGAGTAAAATAAAAATAAAAGTCAATAAAGTAAAAGTAAAAAAATAGAGTGTGCATGTATTGTTATATAGGCAGTGTGTATTTCTGTGTGTGTGTGTGTGTGTGTGTGTGTGTGCAGCTGTGCAGTGCCAGAGCAAAGGGAGGAGAGAGCAGAGGGGGTCCATTATATGTCTTTGTGTGCCTCAGATTGTCCTCTTCTATGGGAAAGTGGAAACTCAACACTCCAGTCCAGAGGTCTGGTTACCAGGTGAGAGAGAAGGAAAGAAAAGAAAAAAGGAAGAAGAAAAAAAAAAACAGAGTGGGAGAGGCAGGCAGTGAAAGCTGCATAGGTGTGGAAACAGAAAACACTATGAGACTTTCAGCTTGGGAGCTGGAAACAGATGGAAAGTGAGAGACAGATGAACACAGATAGAAAATAAACAAAGATTTGATTTAAATCCCAAGAGTCCAAAATGGGATGATCAAAGTGAATTCATTTTGAAATGCACTACATGAAATCTTAACCTGTTTTATGTAACTTTTGTAGAGATGTGGAATTATCATGATGTAATCAGTGTCATGTCTCCTGTGTAGTGAAACAATAGCCATAGATGAATATAAGGAGTTCAGATCATGACCTCATTTAAAGTCTTAACCAAACACCAGAAATTAATGCAAACATGTCCCAGCACAATGATGAAAAACAAAGAAACAAACAAAAAAACCACTAAAACATAAAACTACTAAACTGACACCAGTGGCACTGAATTCATTATGGTATAACTCCTCCTAGTGGCCACTTTTGGAACTTTGTATCCTCATACCAAATCAACCTCCAACTTTTCCCATTCTGAGAAATGAAGCAAACTTCACACATTTTCTATTTGAAAATTTACATTTATTTACTCATTTCACTTTTTACAAACTATATATATAACACACATATATATTGTGTGTGTGTTATATATTTTTTTTTTTTACAAACACCACCTTTAACCCTGAACACCAAAGATTACAAATTACAAAGAGAAGGTACACTGTCTAGTTAGAAGAAAAACAAACTAAAATTCCATACATAATCCAAGTTTTAAGACGTGTATGATAAGGAAAGGATTGAAAAGTACAGATAATCAAACCTAAATGTGAAAAAATATCTTTATTTTTACTTTTGATGTCACCTTAAAGGGGACCTATTATGCTCATTTCCAGATTACGATTAGGTTTACAAGCTCCCTTCCTCCTTTAAGACAACTTAAAGTTGATTGTTGTCTCTTGCAAAGACAAAGTTTGAATAGCAGGTGGGTGGGGCTGCTGTGCTCACAGTCAGAGCTGGCTGTGTGCCCGAGATGACCATCTTAAGGAAATCCCAACTCTGTGACATCATACAGACCCAAGAGTAGAAAAAAATCTGCCAAACAGAATGTGTAGAGTAGTTAACCTGAGCTTTAGGCTCATAGTGATTACATATGCTGACCTTGTTTTTTGAAATTTCGACCATGTCTAACATCAGCATCTGTCAGCATAACAGTAAATGACAGAAAATAAGGATAAGCATAATAGCTCCACTTTGAAATAAGGAAACCAGAACATCTTTGGCCCACCTCTGCCACTAGTTGAAGATACGAGGAGGAAATTTCTACTTGACACTGCCTTTCTTAATGAAGCCTCACAGAACTAAAGTAAAATAAAATAAGCAAAACCCCAATGATGTCAGAAACCTTTGGTTGAATTCAAAGTCTTATACAGTACCACTACTGATGTGTCTGTTTGTGTGGGAGGAGAGGGAGATGAGGAGGGGGCTGCAGGAGTGACCATGTGCGTTTGACAGGAGTGTTTTTGTGGATGGCTCCTCTCTTTCTCCCCCAATATTGTCTGGAGTGGATTGTGGAGGCGGCAGCTCTGAGAACAGCTGCTTCTGACAAACCCTGTGTAAACACTATGTGTGTCACTCGGGGATTGAGTGTGCATGTGTGTGTATGTAAATGTGTGTGTGTTCACTGAATGGCTGTTAGGACACTTTTAAAATTGCAAAGAGGAGACTAACCATTTATCTAATGTCCATTTGGTCCATTTGAGCCGCGTGTTATACACAGCTGCAAATTACAAGCCCTCTTAGATTTTAAAGATTTCTCTATAATCAAAAGCACATAAGTTAACCAATCTATAACGTCTTTCTGACAGCAATACAAAACACATCCCCTGAAAGTGATTGCAATGAATGGCAATTCATCTTTACAAACAGTGGAGACAACTGAACCGTGTTTGTAGCTCTCAGTCCAGGTTTGAGCTGTATGTATGTTCAGCAACATGCGTGTATGCGTGTGTGTATCAATAAAAGTGAGCAGATGGGAGTGTATGAGCATGTTTGTGTGTGTGTGTGTGGTTGCACACAAGCAGGCAGACATCACTGTCCTCCGTTGTAAGCATAATCTGCCTTGTTGTGCATGACCAGTCTGTTCTCGACGAAGTAGAAGCTGTCTGACCGAGTCTCATAAGGACACTCCACCATCTGATGGACTGCAAAACAGATGATAAACGCATGTCAGTGACTCAGCAAAACTTTTTTAATACCCATGTAAGTAAAACTTTATATTAAAAAAAAACCCCTATAATTAGGCAAGCAGTCATTAACCAATGTGGTGGTTAATGACTGCTTATGCTTCAGTAGCTCTGAAACATATACCTTGTGATATTTCACAAGATATATGTATATAAATACACAAGTAAATGTATGAATGTTTTTTAGTCTTTATTTATTAAAACAGTAATGGTGTGTGCATTATATACTGTGATGTATGCAAATGTTTTGCATTTGCAATAATAAAAATTATATCTTTCAAAGTTTTTTTTCTTTTAAAGTTTCTTCTTTGTGTTTTGCTGCATCAGAGCACTCTGCAGTAGTTGAGTGTAGATTTGTAGACAAAACTCTGGCAAGAAACTAACACAGACTGTCCGGATTTAGATTATTTTTAGCTACCTCATTACTGAAGCTTCATATTAGCTTTGGCTAAAGTTTGTTTGCTGTGTTGTTGCTTCAAGAAGGATTTCTTACTGGCCAGAATGGAGAGTGGCAACTATTGCAGCAACCAAAAACAGTTTCAAAGTACATATGGCATTTAGGTACAGTATTAAGACAGGATTAAAAACCTAAACCCTGAACAATTGTTGAAGACAATGGCATAATGTCTCATAAAGAGAATCTGTGTGATGTTATGGATAGAATTACAGCCCCAATTCCCAAAAAACTGGGACACTGTGTAACATGTATATAAAAACAGAACTCAGTGATTTGCAGATCTCATAAACCCATTTTATTTTATTCACAATAGAACATAGAAAACATTTTACTATTCCATGAAAAATATTAGCTCATTTTGATATTAATATGTCTCAAAAAATATGTCTCAAAAAACGTTGGGACGGGGGCAACAAAAGGCTGGAAAAGTAAGTGGTACAAAAAAGAAACAGCTGGAACATTTTGCAATGAATTAGGTTAAGCGGCAACAGGTCAACAACATGATTGGGTATAAAAAGAGCATCTTAGAGAGGCAGAGTTTCTCAGAAGTAAAAGATGTTCACCAATCTGCAAAAAAACTGTGTTTACAAATTGTGGAACAATTTCAGAATAATGTTCCTCTGCGTAAAATTGCGAAGACTTCAAATATATCTTATCTTACTTTTAATGTCACTTTAAAGGGGACCTATTATGCTCATTTCCAGATTACAAGTAGATTTGCAAGTTTCACAGTTCCTAATAATCCGCATTTATTTAGTTATTTAGTAGGCCTCGCTGCAGCCTCTCAGTTCATCCACTGTCTGAAACAAGTCATTTTAAGCTCCCTTCCCCCTTTAAGACAACTTAAAGCTTATTGTTGTCTCTTGCAAAGGCAAGGTTTGAATAGCAGGTGGGTGGGGCTGCTGTGCCTATAGTAAATAATATCATCAAAAGATTCTGAGAATTTGGATAAATCTCTGTGCAAGGGATAAGACTGAATATCAATATTGGATGCCTGTGATCTTCAGGCCCTCAGGCAGCACTGCATTAAAAACAGGTGTGATTCTGTCATGGAAATCACAGCATGTGCTCAGAAACACTTCCAGAAATTATTGTCTATGCACACAGTTCACCATGTCATCCACAAATGCAGGTTAAAGTTCTATCAAGTAAAGAAAAAGCGATATGTGCACATGATCTAGAAACGCCGCCGTCTTCTCTCGACCAAAGCTCATTTAAAGTGGACTGAGGTAAAATGGAAAACTGTGTGGTCAGACAAACAGAAATGTGAAATTATTTTTGGAAAACATGGACACCGCATCCTCTGGACTAAAGAGGAGAGGGATCATCTGGATTGTTATCAGTGCTCAGTTCAAAAGCCTGCATCTCTGATGGTATGGGGGTGTATTAGTAGCTATGAAATTGGAAGCTTGCACATCTGGAAAGACACCATCAATTCTGAAAGGTGTATGCCGGTTTAAGAGCAACATATGCTCACATCTAGACAATGTCTTTTTCAGTGAAGCCCTTGCATATTTCAGAGAAACAATGCTAAACTACATACCACATCTATTACAACAGCATGGCTTCAGAGTAGAAGAGTCCGGTTGCTGAACTGGCCTGCCTGCAGTCCAGACCTTTCACCAACTTAAAACATTTGACGCATCATAAAATGAAAATTCCAACAAAGAATCCTACATCAGGACAATATTTCTCTCCCAAAAGTCCAGTAGCTGGTCTCCTCAGTTCCCAGATATTTACAGACTTTTGTTAAAAGCAGAGGGGATGCTACACTGTGGCAAACATGGCCCTGTCAGAATGCAAATCATTGCATTCTGTTTTTATTTATATTTTACACAGCGTCACAACTTTTTTGGAATTAGGGTTGTACCTAGAACATAAAATGATAGGCTTAATTAAAACAGCAAAAATCTTATAACTAGGTGATGATGTGTTCATCAGTGATGACCTCACCAGCAAAACTCCTGCTAAAATGTAACCAAATGTTTACTTTTGTCAAGTGCTCCGCTTAGATGCGTGACAAGTAAGGAGTCAAAGATCTGTTTAAGGAAATATCATAAGAAATGCTGATGTATTCCTTTGGTATGTGCATGGTAAAACAATAAAACATGATAAAACAATATCATTATCACACAAACAGTATGCTGATACAATCACCATGTGGGAAAGTTTGGGCATTTGTATGCTCTGGTTATGGTTATAAGTTTTAAAAAGAGGACTCACCTAGGCTCTCAGACAGCTGAGGGAACTCATAGATATGCTCACAGGTATTACGGCTGTTTGGGATGCAGAAGCCAAAGTCAAAATCAAAGCTCTTCAGCAGGTGGTCACAGAAGTAGTGCCTTTCGATCATGCGAAAGTTGTTTAGAGGCCGGTTCCCAACTGTGAATTCCACCCTGAATGAATAAAGAAAGAAAAAAAAAGGAGATCAGGGTGTTACAACTGCAGGTTTCGCATTCTTATATAATTAGAAGCTTATTACAGTCAGCACATGGATAAAAATGGTGGGCAAGGGTGTGTAGAAGATAATGCTGTAATTGTTTTCATTGTTTGTGTATGGAGCAGGTGAGGTGTGCGTAGATAATGAGTGAGTCACTCACGTAGCTCCCACGGTCCTCAGCTGCAAGAATGCTGGGGTGAACTGGTAGCGTACAAACCGGCCTGTGCTGGCGTCTGCCTCTCTGTTCTCCTCATCATCATCTGACACCCACAAGATTAGATTGAGACATTTTATATGATTTTTAATCAAATAATTAGTGATAGATGTTTCCAAACCCAGCTTACTTAAAACCATAAAGGAACACTTGTCAGGAGGGTCAAATACAGAATTGTTTTCAAGCCCTTTGGAGCCAGCTACTTATGACTGTCAGCTGCATCTGCATTACAGAAGCTACTTTTGGTTGCTCTCTTATTCACAAGGGGTCACCTCCACAGATTTGACAGACTTTTATGCTGGAACCCTTCCTGACTTCTGTCTGCTCCCGGGATTAAACCAGGGATAGTTTTTCTTGTTAGGCAAATGCACAAACCACTACACTATGGAGCCACTCTGCATCTGCATTACAGAACAAACACAAAATTAAAACAGCACAAGGAGTGAGCTAATGTGCACTACCTGTACGTGAGGGTTTGGCGATCTCAAATAGGACCGTGTCTGTCTCCAGGTCTCTGATCTTAAAGCGGACGAATTCAATATTATAAATATTGTCCTCAGGTTTACAGAGGTACCCTGTACATAATGACAGAGACAACAGGAGTTATTAAGACTGAAATTATTCTTAAGCTACTGCAGTTAATATGCGCACTGTTAAAATACAAGCAGGCTGCTTTGACATCTACAAAGATAACATGCAAAATGTGTGAGAGACCTTGTTCAGACTTAGATGACAGAGCTTTGCTTGCACATAAACACATGCAACTTTGAATACACACATATGGTGTACTTTATGGCGTACAACCATAAAATGAGTTGAACTGTGGGGCTTTTGTATCATAGCAGGTCTATACAGGATAACAGACATGCGCAGCCTCACTATGTGTGCTTATATTAAAGGCTAGATCAATAAAAGCATTGATTATGTTTTTACAATTTAATGATGTCATAAACAAAGGCATTGTCACATGAGAAAGACATGAAGTTTGTAATGTGCCTTCCAAGGCTTAATTCTCTTTCTTAGGTCATGTGCTGCCTAAAGCTATAAATGTAGTCCATAGCACAGATAAAAACCTACCCAGCTGTTTGTGTTTGTTTTTGTTTTGTTTTGTTTTTTAAATAAAGACCATACCTAAGACCACCCAGGTCAGTTCTGCTGTGTACACAGCAGTGCTTTGTTTTGCTTGTCTGACATTTCTGAGGAGTTTAAAGTCCTGATATGATCTTAGCACTACCCAGCTGTGACAGTAGAAAACGCCTCCTATTTATTACAGTTCAAGTGCCCATTAAACTGCTTAAAAATAGAAAACTGGCTAATGACGTAACAGCTGTTTGTGTTGTCAGATCTGTATTTCTCATCTCCATCTCAAATAGCAGCCTAGAGCCCGTTATTTTGGATTCGGTTCAATTATGTTTAAAAGATATAGGCTCAAACCTCGAGTAGCTACTCGCAGTCCCAGCACGTCCTCCGGCGTGATGTGTCCACTCCGTGCCCGGAGGTCTTCCTCCGTGACGGCCCTGCCGTCCACCTGCTGGCTCCTTCGGGACTTGAGCCTCTTCAGAACTCCTCCGCCTGGCTTGCGGTCCCGCGGAGGAGCAGTAGTGCCGTGCCCGCCGCTGGAGACATTTTCAGCAACAGGCGGGTCACTGCGGGCTTTGGCTCCGCTCATCATCCCCTTCTCCTCAGCTTCCCTCTTAGTTAAACGGGTGCCTATCTAAAGGCTGAAAGAAGAAGAAGAAGAAGAAGAGGAGGAAGATGGCGCCGTAGATGTCGAATGTCGAGAGAGCGGTGAGTGAACGGTCAAGCTCTTGTTTTTGTAGGCGCATGCTGTACAGTTGCCATGACAACTCGTTTGGCGAGCCTGGAGCCCGGTGAGCTGAACTTCCCTAAGACTTCCACCAGGGGGGGATAGATGATGCATCAGCTCTTAAATAAAATAAAATAAAATAAAATAAAATAAAATAAAATGCTTTTTTGTGTACAATAAAAATATTCATACATGTAAAAGCTACAATAGTAAGTTCCCATCGTGTAGAATGGATTCTTGTTTTGTCAGTACTCTTAAACGACTGCTGCTGTATTCAAAATTAGTATAACAGCAGACTCTGTAAGTATCTGTAATGTAAACTCTGCAAAGTAACTATGGCTCATCTATAGTTAGATAAAAGCAGCTAAGTATGAATATAAGCAAACACAGGCTAAAATAAAAATCATACTTTCGAGATCTTTACACCACTGATGATTAGTAAGGAAGTAGTTTTTAATGTATTGATTTATTGATTGATCCTGTGATGATGAATTTTTTTTTTTTTTTTTTTTTTATCTTTTTTTTCCTTTTTTTTTCCCCCCCCTTTTTTCTTTTTTC